>CABFPE010000239.1:46231-68604 GCA_900660155.1 Hofstenia miamia
TATATATATATATATATATATATATATATATTTGAATAAATTATTCAAAAAATATAAGTGATTTAGGTTCAAATTAATTCGAACGTGAGGAATCTTACCATAATGTAAAAGATAGCTGTACGTTTATTTTGAAAAATGAATTAAGAAACACCTCGTTCCAGGGTTAGCGTAATTGTGTTTAAAAAGTATAGAAATTTGAGTTTAAAATATTTACACTCTGAGCGTTTGTAACATAGCGTAGTGATATTTTCTCACGGATTGACCAGCCGAACAGGATTCAACTAGCGTAGCCGCAGTTACATGTAAAAGTATTACATGTGTATTACTCTAAAATTGTCGGGAAATTTCAATTAAAATTGTAAATTCTCACAACCAAACCGTTCTCATTAATTTTTGAAGTTTGGTCTTATATGTGATTGAATAATTTACTTCAATTTTAGAGCTTTGAAGTTGATTAGTGTCGTGTTTTGCAATAGTTGCTAAACAAGTATGGAAGGATCTTCAACATCCTGAACTCATTTACTTCTGCTAGTAACGCAGGGCAAGGATAAAGCCTTTCAAGAAAATTTCATGATTTTGCGTGTACAAAACATAGTTAGGAAATGGGGTAGAGAGCCTCTCCCGCAAGGAACTAACATAAGGTGAGCTTGTCATTCGAAAAATAAAGGTAGAATTTCAAAAAATATTGATTAGCCAAGTTTGAATTGTAAATGGAAATAATATGATGAAAAAACGTTAACTTGAGATATTTTTTATAAAACCCGTTTCGTGCTATGTAATAGATATATGAAATTGTTAAATATTTAGAATAATCAAGCCAATTACTGAACATCTTATCACTGATAAATTGCGCATTCCTTATAGCCATTTTATTTATTAAATTCAAGCAAAAACTCTCAGGTCAGGTCAGTGCACAAGGTCATATATTACATAAAGTTATATAATCTATTAAATTCTATTTTAGCTATTGCTACCATAGTACTTAGTTAGTGAATATCAGAAATTCAAAATTTTAAATAGTTTGATATTAACCTCCTGAGCATTTTTATTTTTTAAATCTATGTGTAAAAGTGTAATTACTGTTCAAAGTTGAAGTGGGTTTATACGTATTATCAATGACCTGTTTAATGTATAATTGAAATATAACTTTTCTGTTAAAATACATGCTCAATGTGACCTTATTATATAAATAGTTACCTGCTTTCATTTCTTCTGAATTCAATTTACGCCCCAAAACTCTATTATCGAAATGCTTATCAAATAGGATTTTGAGTGACCCAGGTCATTGATTATCTGAAGTTTAGCCACTAGTCTACATTCGGCGTTTATCAAGATCACAAAGAAATCACTCTGCTTATCCCTTCGTGTACATTGACTGCAAATGCAACTTTGAAAGAATTGCGAAACATTCTCAATTACAGATTAGTGAGAAAGTACATTTAATACAAAATTGTACGAATACGAACAATATTATAGATTGCTATACATTTGGGAAAATAGGATTTGATTTTAAATTTCTATAATTTGAAGTTGCAGAATATATAAATTTGTTTGAAGTTTTCAACATTAAACAAAACATTAATGCAACGTGTTGTTGTAATTTATGTTATCAAATGAATCATATTTCGTCTATCACCCCAGAATTTAATTTAAATTTCCTTTTACTACTGATAAATTACAAAAGTAACTTATTTTTCAGCATTTAAAAATTTTATCTTTAAAAATATGAAAATTGCCGAATAAATAATATGTACGGCAATGAAATGTGCTTTTACAAAATATATGCTTTCTGTTAAAAAAAATAATTCGACCAATAAATATATCTTCAATAATGCTATTTAGTAACGGATTATTTCGGCAGCAACCTATTATAGTACTGCATATTATCGCTCTGAGAACAAGGGCGTACTTAGGATTTTCTGACGGGGACATCTTAGTCACTACCAAAAGTGGGGTGAAACACCGCGAAATTTTTTTGAAATATTTTTGGAAATAGACCTAAAAAAAGCACTTCTTCACGACAAAAGATTTAAAATTTCAAATTTTTTACCGACATTTTTTTGATTTAAGTAGAAAAAATCATTTTGAAAACTTGACGAGGGGTACATTTCACCATGTCTCTCATCTTGCGTAAGCCACTGCCTGAGAACCTTTAACATGAAATCTCATTTACTTTTCTATTTAATTGAACGACCAGAATTTGGATTACGTTTTTGTAGTTTGGGTTTGTTCCTAGGAAAGAATTAATTTAGCATTAGTTAATTTTTATCCCATAATATAGAAGTAGTACTTTCTAAGTTGCATTTGCATCCAAAGCAAGCACATTGAACATGAAAATTTCTTAAAATATTTCTCCTGATTTTACTCATAAAACCTTTTCTATTAAGAATGTGATTAAGCTAGATTTGATTGGGGTTGACCAGATACAAAAATTCAAGCTTGATATAAGGAGCCAAACTTATCGGTCTATAAACAAATAATAAATAACCGTTTTGCTCAAATGTTCAAACAATATTTTCTAAACGTATTTGGAAATTGGGATGATGGAATGCTGACAAATTTATTGGTGAAGATGTCAGCTGGCTTTTATTTCTTGTTTTAGGTAGACTACCCAAATCTCGTAGATGCCCAAAATGCACAAAAACATATTTGTGACGATGTGATAAGAGATTTCGCGCAAAGACACTGCCATAATAGTAGTGCCTCTGTCGAATTTTAAGACATAGATGGATGAGGAGGCGCCTTTGCACATATTAAATGCATTGTTAATGCCGTATATAATTGGTTTTGATTTCACAAGTTTGTTTTAATGTGGTCAATTCTAATCACTAAGGGCATATAATGCATTGATTTTTCAGGCATTCTATTGTTAAATGATCATCAGATACAAATTTTGTGGGAATTAAAATATTTACGTATTGCGATTTTAACCAAAACAAAGAAAGTTATATTTCGCTCAATTTGAGCATCGTAAAAATATTCCGTCCATAATATACACAATTTTATAAAGATAGTATTATAACATCAACCGTTAATTATTAGTAATTTATGCTTATTATGTTTAGCAACATAGCTAATATTTCATTGTTTTGCAAATCATTCCCCAATCAACATTTCTACCAATGTGTATGCTGTTAGTTTTAACAGTGAAAAATTGCGCCGGAATTATGATAATTTACTCCTTTTTAGCAACATAGCTAATATTTCATTGTTTTGCAAATCATTCCCCAATCAACATTTCTACCAATGTGTATGCTGTTAGTTTTAACAGTGAAAAATTGCGCCGGAATTATGATAATTTACTCCTTCATGTAATTTATTGGAAATTTTTTAACGCCATGCCGTCGTATCAGGTTTGTCAACATACCTAAAGCTAGCCCCAATGTAAAAATTGATGAACGTCTTAATCAAGACAAAAAGAACTTCAATTATTTCTCGGATTTAAGGACATCATTATCACTGATCTACTCAGGCAAAATTAAGTCCGGCCTATCATGGTTGACGTTGGTTGCGAATGATTAAGACAGCTCCTTTTATCGAAAGTATATCGGCTTATAAGAACTTTAAACTCAACAATAACTCCAAAGTCATCATAAAAGCCCGAATTATGTGAATAATGCAAATTAAAAGAACGTCATACTCTTAAAATCAAGAAGAGTTTCATTGGATTGATCACCATTGGCCTCTATTCTTTCCTTATTGCTTAGCAACGCTTAGTCTATTAGATTTAGAGTAGACGAAGCGCACTCTGTTGTTTAAGATTTTGGAGGAACTGATTTCATTCTGATAGTTGAAGCACATCTCACTTATGAGATTGCCGACTCTGCAATTACACTCTCAGGTTATTACTGTAGTATCTTGCGTAATGACCGAACAAAAAGAGATGGTGACAAAACAGATGGAGGGATATGTACTAATTCATTTTATGTTAAATTTTAAGCCTCGAGGCTTCAGAGGAGCTCAGTTTCAAATGAAAAAGGGTGGACATGGATATGAGGCATAGATTTTCATACCCACCCAACCTATCTTGCACCGCAGCGTCTGTATCCAACCCAACCCACATACGCACCGTTTTAAAAAAGCTGTACCTTACTTATACATACAACCAGAGATGGAATTGGATCGGATCTCGGATCCAAACGAATCGCATCCGATACGGATCTACATTTTCAGAAAATTTCCGATCTGTTTCAGATCCAAAATTTTTTTAAAAATTGTGTATGTACCTTTTATACATTACGCTCATATTTATCTTTGAATGCCATTTTAAGTGTGTTAGTAACCTCAATCTAAGTGAAATTTTGTAATTGAATTCCATTGTTCATACACAGGATCCGTGTTATTCTTTCCAACAACTTATAAAATTGGTGACGAATATTTTCAAATCTAAAAATGCGATTTATGTTAGCCATTACATAAAGATAAAATTGTAAAGCAACCAAAAACATTTGTTTGGAAAACTTGCAAATGGAAATGCAGAAGAAACACTGAAAAGCAAGTGGAATAACTTAGTTGCTTCAAACGCCGCCAAATATTTTGATCCTAATATAATTATAAAATTCTCATGTAAGATGCAATGCCAAAAACAACTTAGTTTTCAAAAGATTCGTGATTATTATAATTAGTAATGCAAAAAATTTTTATAGAGCCATACCTTTCGCATAGCAATAACAGAGCATTCATTTAATTAATGCTGCTTTTATATAATTTTAGATTTGTAATTCAAACTAGTATCCAATTTCAATGAAAAGTAAAATTCAAAATTTATATTTATATCTTAAATTTAGTTTGAAAAATGAATTTTTCTATCACGGATTTTAATACACTCTACTGCAATTTTCTTTAATGTTTTGCAATATAAATTTTGGATTTGTATATTAAATTGCCATTGTTTGTGCTATTCTTGTTTTCATCGTTTTAGCTGCAACTATTTAAATATTACTATGATTATAGTTGATGACAATTTTAGAAAATTGATTACTACAACGCTTCCAAATAAGCAAAGAAATGAATTTGTTGGAGTTTTGTCAGCGCAATTATCATTTCCACTCATAATCAAAGTCACGCCAATCGGAAACGGATTTGCTTCTTGCGGGTGAACAACTACCGATGCAATAAGCAATCTATTTCAAACAAGATGGACACTAGCCGAAAATTGAAGCCCACGGGCAGCCGAAATCCGGTCCTTTTAGACCCATTTTAGGATCGTTGACAAAAACATTTCTTGAATTTTTTTTGCTAGACCGAAATTTACTGTATTAGTACTAGAAGAGCATTTGATACTATTGCAGTATTTCAAAATTTAATATTGATTTTTCAACACACTGCTTTTAAGTTATATAGTATTCACTACATTCGAGTTGATTTGCATGCACCACTACTGCGAAAGTCGTCCTATTTTTCCAATACCTCAGTCCAAACCCTATCATATCTTCCATGGTATTTGAAAAAACCATAAATATATTTTAAGCCCATGTTTATTTATTGTTATAATACTTATTTACATTCGGATCCGTTTCGGATCGAAAACTAATTTTTTTTTAAAAATTCGGATCGGAACGGACCCGGATCATAAAGTTTCAGATCCGGATTGAATCAGATCCATCTCTGCTTACAATCGCAACGAGCAAAAATCATGCCCCAACACACGCGCAGATTTTCAAAAAATAACTGTATTTGTACCTTAGAAAATATTTTTTTATTGAAAAATAGACAACTGTGCATTATATAAATTATCATGGATTTCTACAATACAGTTGTTAACTTAATTTCTGTTCGGGTTGTAGCCTATACTTCTGTATAAGATATTGACAGGACCCTGAAATATCAATCTATCATGTACCAAAACAGCAGAATACAATCCTTGATATACAATTTAATTTTTCATTTCACATGTAATGCATTAATTTCTAGTGTATAGGTTTACATATAAATGTCTTACAAACTTTAAAATGAAAGAAATAAGGATTGTATAGTAATATATATTTGCGATGAATACATGTTTACAAAATGACACAAAGGTTTTTGTTAGTTTTAAATGGAAAAATATATTTCATTCGCTAGTTTCCATGATCAAATGAAACATTCAATTAACAAAAACACTGTTTCTGAATTTGCATTTGTTGATTGAAAGATGTTCACCTACAGGCTTAGTCATTTAGTATCCAACATAATTGTATAGCATTTACTCAATTACCATTATTTTCGTAATAATTGTATCTAAAGATACGTTGTAGCTTCCAGCCAATAATCAAGAATTTATGGAGCAAGAATTTTATTACCACGTGATATCAATAGCATTTTTAAGCAGGGGCAATTTCAATACGACCCCTTGTTCTTATACCAAATTATCACTTTTTCTTACCATTGAGCGGGATATGCCAAGATTCCTTGCAAGTTATTATTTGAATCCGAATAGGCTCTGACATTTCTTCATTATTTGGTAATAGATCAAACCATGTCTCACCACGCACAGGTTCAATATGAATGAAATGTTCAATTGAACTGAAATGATATACTGTATATAGATATATATATATATATTTAGATATACTGTTTATAGTGACAGTAAGTTATTGACATCAACTTGGAAAAAAGAATCTATGCGATCTTGTAATCGTTTTCTCATATATCAAGGAGGGCATCATTCATTTTTGCATGCAAAAAACATGTTAGAAGACCCAATAAATATATTCTGTAGATTCTTTAAATCACAGAGAATGTGAAGATATTTTCTTCACACTCATAACCTTTGTAAATAACGTATAAGAGAATTTTTATGGACAATAAGCAGGATGCATGTTTTAAGCTCAATATAAATGTATTGCAATCTAGATTTGCAGTGTACCTGGAAAGAACAAAATGGACTTGGCAAAGTGAAGAAAAAATAAATGCACCTAACTATGCAGTACATTTTTTTGCTTGACTGCAATTTGCGTTGACATATCCCAAAGTAAGATTAAGGATGGGGAGGAGCAACCACTTCAGTTCTTCAGCAGTAAGTTTTCAATTCCAAAAGAGAGATGTTAACTCTAGTAGAGAGCCTAAAAAATTCTATTATTTGTTGATTGGTTTCAAACTCCAAGTGCAAACAGAGAAATCTTCCTTTGCTATATGACAGATCAAATTTTTGAATGAATTTTATTTTGAATCTAATTACTGCAAAGCACATTTGCTCAGCAACACTAACATTGTGAATCCAAAAATAGAAGCAATTCATTTCTCAATATGATCAGTTATAGGGCATCAATGTCCACAGGAAAGGCTAATCTGTTATGTTTATCTCAATGAAAGAAAGATCACAGAAGAGGAAATCATCCAAAACCAACAGAAAGACTTAATCCATCTTGTGAGAAATTTGTAATCTATTATCAAAACTAAATTTATTAATTAGTAATATGGCTAATCTTTATGTTAGATGATAAAACCTTGAATTAATTGTGACAATCTTTTATTCATTTATTTATCAATGTTAAGATAAAATACCTGGGGGCTAGCGAGAAGGCTTAAGGCCCCCCCTGTTTTTTGCATATGATAATTAAATTAAATAGTTACCTGTTTTTTATTTTGTCGTCCTTTCAGTACATTGTAAAAGTAATTGTTACAAAATAATTAATATAATTACGATCACATAAATTTGTTTCCAGCAGTACTTCCTATCCTTGTTTTCATCGAACAGCGTCTACTATTTCTAACAAAATTGGAGGCACAAGCATGCTAAACAATTTACCGATTTATTACATTGAGCACATCAAACACATATTTTTTTAATATATATGTTATACATTTAGTTTGTATCTTAATTGTAACTTTTAGCAGATATATTGCTTCAACTCTAATTACTATGCTTTTCAAAAAAAAACGTCCAGATTATTATGTTAGTAATTCACAAATGAGATTCTCAGCAATAATTTATCGAAATTTCATACTTACAATAAATAAGTATGCTGCAATTATTTCATTTTAAACAAAGTAAAAGCTATCGGCCGCAAATAAAGCTGAAAATTTCTTACCCAAAATTTAAGTGTTAAATTTTTTTTTTTGTAAAAACAAGACTTTTGTCATTATTACATCAAGACATGTACAGCATTCTCTCAGATTTGAAGAAGGTGATCAGCATCTTTCTGAACAAATTTCTTATTTTGTTGAAATGAGCAATGTTTTCGTTCACGGCAACTGTTGCCGACTTTTATGTCAGATTGAGAAATTTTAATTATTCAAACTGATTATTTAAAAATATATTTTGTCTGTTTTGGCGTTTTCAATACGTATAATATTCTGTGCGAATTTAGTATATGAAAACTCTGAAAAATTATGAAAAAATGCTGCTAACAGATTCCGCACTGAAAACCACTTTTTGCAAAAAATCATTTTACAGCACACTTGTCTTGCATTCATAAGAAAACCTGCGTTTGTTTTGAGATCATATTTTATGAATGTTATTCTTGTTTCTAGTAACTTGAAGTATGAAATCTATGTAAAAAACATGTTAAATATGAAAATTGAGCGAGATTAAAAAATTTTATCCGCAAGGCCAAAAGATTGTTGTTCAGTGATTATTGTTCAATAGCTTGCTGTTTTTAAAAAAACAAACTGTTTTCCCACATTTTCTTTTCTCCAAGCCTATTAGGAAATTTGCAAATTTGTAGTGAATGTGCACACATGAAATGGGTAAAATTTTTACAAAACTGCTTTGCAATGCCTTATGTAATTGAAGAAAATTCCAATTTCTAGAAATTTTCTCAATTTATTCTCAAAATTAAGGATCAAATAATCATGGGCTCATCAGGTAATCTAAAATATTTTTTCAAGCATTATGCTGCCTACAAGATTAATAACAGATCGGGCTTTAAATCGTAAATTAATGTTGAGACATTTTTCTATTGTGTTAGTTTTTTAGAATTCTGAGAACTTGAAGTAATTCATAGGAAATCATTATAGATTTTAAAAAATTCTGGGTTAATAACAACCTGGTGTCCTTTTAAAAGGAAAACTGTTTTTCCATTTCTCCAAGCCTTTTAGGAAATTTGGAAATTGTGAGCCATGGACACATCTATTGGTGAATGTGCTCGAATGTAATGTTGAAAATTTGTAATAAAGCATAATGCATCAGATTAAGTACTGGAAAATTCTGATTTTCAAAACAATTTAAATACTCTTCATGCAATTCTAAGCCTTAAATCACATCGAAGCAACACTGAATTTGAACTGGTTCTATATAAACAGATAGACCTCCCAAGCTTGTTGGAGTGTGTCATGCACAAAGTCAGAAGTAGCAGCGTGGAAGGCGCCAAGGTTGCAGCTTTCGCACAAAGACTACAATTTTATAAAGTTAATGAAGGACTAGACACTCCTAACTCTATGGTGCCTTCTGATTTTGCATATCTGTATTAGTAAATTTTTTTTTACAAGAAATCATAAAAACATTTAATGAAGTTCCGAAGCTGTTCAAAGTCAATGCTTTACATGCTCTCACATAAAAAAATTTTTCGAAAGTCTAGCCCCCTGATTTTAAGGGGTTTGACACCACAGGTTATTCCTTCGTATAATGAAAAACCTCATTTGGAAAGTTTATGAAAAAGATAACTTAACTATTCTTCAAATGGGGCTTTCAAATAATGGCTGGTGATGGTCGGTTGTGTTCATCGTGCGCTCGCAATTGTCTTAGTGATGCACACATGACATGTTTGCAATGTAATGTAATTTACATGCATATGGATTGCTTAGATTTCTTTAAACGAAATTTATCTGAGCAAAATCTTGGTCTTGTGTTTTGGTGTTGTGATGGCTGTACTTCAGAATTCAGCATGGGCAGAAGTCGTCTTTTGACATTAGAAAACAGACTGAACAAATTTCAGAACGAAATCAAAATTTTTATGGACAATACAAGGGTGAAAGATTTGCAAGATCAACCCAAATTGACTCAAGTAGGTTATATTAACCCGATGTTTTCGCACGTGGTTATGCGCAATCTCACTGAGAATATAGGAGAGGCTTTGGTTGGATCCGCTAGTAAACGCCAGAGAACAGACCAAACAAAAGGACAAACCAACAAGAAGGCATAACCGGAAAGCACCCGCTTTCAGGAGGCAGTGGCTTTGCAGCTGTCCCACCCGTCCACCAAGAGGGCGCATATATGTCAGGAGCATCCCCAAGGAAGTGGAGTGTGAAGATATTGAATCATTCTGTGAAAAGGAGCATATCAAACTTCTTAACATTAGAAATGTTTCAAAAGATGATGCGGAGTTATCTGCGTTTTTTACCACAATACGCCGTTATTCGTAGATTTGGTCTGAACAAAGAGGCAAGAACTTGGTTGAGGTCACTCTCAGACTTCAAAGTACCTAGCTCCATGTGTTGTCAAAACATTGGAGCCTAAAACTCTTAGAATAACTTTATGGAACATCAAGAGTATTCAGATATTTGAGAATTCAGAATTTGTGTATGACATATTTATTTTTTTTGAAACGCTTTTGATAGTGGAACCTTCTATTGATAACTTTTCATGGATATTTTCAATTGTGGTTTGGTTCTGCTAATACCTAACTTGCATATGATGACAGTGAGGTTAGTGCATTCTGCTGTTGGGTCAAGTATTTCATATGTTTGAACTTGTAGCAGTATGTCTATGGCTAGTCTCTGTTTTGTAATGAGATGGTATTGAGGCATAATCCTATATAGGAGGATATTGATTAAGATTAACTTTGCAATGGACGTTTTCTGTTCAATTGCAGTATGTGATAGCCTCCATTGACAAATTATGTGGAAGGTTTCTAATTATTACTCCAAGTCCAGTATATTATCAGGTAAATACTTAGTATCATCTTTGATGTATATGAAATTCATGTTCACATTTATTGCTTGCATTCAGACTAAGATGTGATTGATGCATTTAATCATTTTTAGATTGCTTTGTCTTTTGCTTTCTGGAAGCAAATTAAGTTAATGTTTTCCCAATCAGTGTGTAGTTGTTCTACAGCCTGGCCTGCATTTTTGTTAAAAGTTAGCTTGAAGTTGCTATTGAAGGTTATGTGAACTGTACTCCTTAGATTTTCCATCATCCATGGTTTGTAAAAGATAATTGAGTCAATTTTCAGTCTTCTTTCTGCATTGATTATTATAGGTAAGATAGTGCAGATATTGCACTTGATTTTCTCGTACCCTGAGCATGTTGGAGATGGCATTTTGTTTGGGTTGAGAGAGTTGTCTTGCTGAGAGATATCTGTATTTCCTTGTTGCTATAAAGTACTGGAGGATAGTTCTCTTTCAACTTACCACATTTTAGACTTGTGTTCTTTGAATTGTTCACTTTGTCTACTATTGTGAGGAAGAGTTAGTTGATGTAGACATTTCCTCTAAGAGTATTCATTTGATTAGTAAGGGTGAGGTAGTGAGTGTGTTTCCCATCCTTTTTCCAGTAATTTAGCTGTTGAGGTTGAAGGTTTATCAGCAAGAGGTTTGATATAGGTAGCTGAGATACTATGTAGAAATAAGAAGGAAATTGTGTCTGCCCATATATCAGCATTTGTTATGGAGTTTTCCTTTTCAATGTTTGATTGTAAAGTTAAAGTTGCTCAGATATTCAATTCATCTGGCTATTATTGATGATCTGTTGCCAGAATATTTCTTTAGCCAACAAATCCTGCTGTTGTCTTTATGGACTAGAAAGTTGTCTTTTCCAATGAGGAAGTGATGAAATTTTTTCAAAGATTCAATGAGAGCTAGCATCTTTAATTTCATTGTGCCATAGTTTTGTTCTGTTGGTTTTAGTTTTCAGCTGAACCATTGTATGGGTTTCTCCTGCTCTTCTTGCACTTGGCTGATAGTTGTACTGATCACTACCATACTATTGTTGAAATCTAGTATCAATTTCCCATCTCTTGTTGGTGTGTTTAGTGACTTGATATTTTTCATGTCCTTTTTGAGTTGATCTATTTCCTCCTGCTCTTGCAATTTCCATGAGAAGGTGTTTTTTTTCTTAAGAAGGTTGGACATTTTTGCTGCTAGATTGAGCATAAACATGTAATAGTAGTTGATGAACCCCAATATCCATTGTACATCCTTTTCATTGTAAGGAGCTTCAATTTCCTCAATAGGTTTTTTAGCATTATCCTTTATTTTGATGTTATCAGCTCTTAGATTACAGCCTAAGAAGATTTCTTGTTTGCATGTCATTGAACATTTAGGTTCATTGATTCATAGTCCTGCATTGTAAATTAGTTGTAGTATTTCATTGAGCTTGTTTGCATGCTCTGATGGTGTGATGGTTGCTACCAATATGTTGAAATTCTGGTTGACCTGATCCTACAATATATATATATATATATATATATATATATATATATATATATATATATATGTGTATATATATATATATATATATTGCTTGGACACAAATTAAGAACTTTTCAATTTAGTCACTTTTGCTCAATTAACAAACTAGATCCAACAACAAAATAACTCACTTTTCAAACCACTTTCTCAGCTATTAATGGGTAGAAAGCTCATCAATCAAAGGTCCAAACACCTTCAAAGTAGCCAAGTGCATTAATTATCTCTCCTGACCTTCTAACAGCCTAAATTTTATTAATGTGGAAAATTTGTGGCAGATTTTAATGAGAAAAACCTTATTACATTGACCATGCACAAAAAATGTGATACTTGCTTCTGTTATTTCTGTTGGAGTCATAAAATACCCTGATTAAAATGGTCAATCAGCATGCTGAGAAAGATTGAAAAAATGCTAAAGGTGGGCAGCAACTCACCAAATACTGACTCTTCTAAGTTTACTATTGCTTTAAGTTATGGTTGCAGTTATTACAACTCAGGAGCTTGATAAATAAATTCCATAAAACATGTGAATTAGCTTTTTCTAATTTACTTAGAAAGTTGTTAATTTTTATCTAAGCACTGTATATATACATAAATTTTTGAATTTATTTATATATGCATCAATTATTGCATATTGTATTAATAAGTTAGTGAATCTGAATGTAATGTCAGTCAAGGAACAACCAATGTCTCTATATTTAATTATTTACTTATTAAATCAGTAGAGACTCATATTGAAAGTTTAGAGTTGTAATTGAATTATTGGGCTTTGATTATGGTAACTAAAGAAACCAGTAGAGACTCATATTAAAAGTTGCCTTAGCTAACTTGATAACATTATAATAATATTATTTATTATATACTTAAAATATATTGTAAGTTTAAGTTTTATATTGTAAATTGATTTATTTGATATATTTGTAATTTCAATATTAAGAATTTGAACAAGTGTACTAAATTGATTTTCCCCTCAGTTTAATTTGGAATTTGCTTAAATTAAACTTTTGTAAAAGGAAAAAGAATTGAAATTTGAAGTGCAATGATCATGATATTGTGTATAAATAATTTTAATCTGTAATTTTTTTCAATTAGAATCAATTCTGTTTAGCTTCATGCTGTGTTATCTTGATTTCTATCATTTCAGTTTAAGTATAATTTTCATTATAAACCAAGTGGTGACTCATAACTTCTTTTTCTGTCACCCCAAATTGTGATTTTATTAGGTTAGGTACATGTCTATGGCTAGTTTTCAATTAGTTCAAACAAACACATAATTAAGTACACTGTGGTTAAATCATGCCTGTTGTCTTGCACAAATGTATGGCAATTACATGCTATTGTATTTACTTATAGGTACAGGCAACTTTCAATTTTCTGACTTTCAATTAACCAGCACTTTGATTATCAGATAGCCAATTAGAATACTTGTTCATTCTGAGCCATTGTGTAAACCACAAGATCACTGAGCTGCAATGTGGTCACTTTAATGAGCTGGATAATATAAACTGAGACACATAGGGCAGCACCTTTTATTTTTCATGGAAGTCAATCAGTTCAGTGATGGATCTTCAGCATGATGCCATGTGGAATTGGTGATCTCAGCTGTTCCTTAATCAAAAAAGAATCTAGTTATGTTTAACTTCCAATCACCTTGTTTTGTTGCTATTGGAGATCAATGAGGTTTTGTATCAGACTTTTTATAGTGTGGCATTGGTGAGAAATCAGCATGCATTCCTACTATTCTATAATTGAGAGTTTTTAGCTGATGCATGGATTGACTAATGCTACAAATAATTAATTAACTCCTCCTGCTATTATACCCTTTCCTAATAAAAGTTCAAAGTAAACAGGCAATTGTGTTAGGGAAGAGTTGCCACACTCAGCCAACCAAATATGGATATCTTTTAAAAGAGTTGTATAAGACTAGAGCCCTAATTAGATTAAGAGTAAAGAAGCCCTAACTCTTGAGTGCAAGTGGTAAACCTAAGTGCTATGTAAAATAATATACACCCAGTGTGTCCCTCACCTTGGGCAATTTAGGTGAAAGCATTAATAACAATTTTTTGTAATGAATGACAAGCAGTATGAATGCCTGAGTTCAGAACTTGAAGTTGAAAACAGTGATGGCTTACAGGAGGGATTGGTTTATGATAACTTTGCATTAAACTAGAAGGATTGCTATCTCCTAATAACTGAACACATGATGTTCTTGTAGCAACTAGTCTAATGAGGAGAAATGTGTTGCCAGTCAATGTGAATAGAATGATAATCTATACTACTGTGGATACTTGAGCCTCAGCCTCTATTATTGCTGATAGTTGTTGTCAGAATTTGGTATTACTCAAGATCAGGTGAACCTGTGTCATTAACTCATGGATGAATCTGGGAATACATCACTATTTGAGGTAAAGTAAGTGCTGTCTCTATTAAAGTAAAAAAGAGAAAAGAAGAGTTAATCTAGTTGCTGAATGCATTGTATAATGGATTACAACAATAATACTATATTAATTTGAGAGCCTGAATCACTGAACTCTGAGGTTCATTCTGCTGATGATATAGAGATTTTGTTATACCTAATAGATGATGTGGTAATCAAGCCTTTTCATTGGAAGCATGTAAGCATGGGGTCCCTTAACTGTGATTACAAAGGAAATGTGATGGTTGCAAGCCATAATAGCTATGTAATAAAACAAGTAATTTTTTCTCCCAATATTTGTTGTCTTAAATAATTCTGCTAGAGTGGTCAAGCTCAAGAAGGATCAGATGAAAGTTATTGCAGTGCCAATGTGATTAGAAAGGATTACTGGATGAACTATTCTAACTGCAATTCATGATATACAGAGGAAGTATCCAGAAGGGGTGGTGTTGAGTGTCAGCAAGGAATTTCATAAACATCTAACTGAGCACTCACAACATATTTAACTATGGAACCATGAGTGTGGGCAAAGCCATAACAGAAGAACATTGTATTGATGTCTTTTCAGATAAGCCAATATATTTACCAGTGTGGTAAGTGGCCAAGAATCTTAAATAAGAATATGATAAGATAATAAATGACTTAATTGCAATTGGAATTGTTCAGGGTAGCAAGAGCCCCTATGCTGTGCCAACTGTTTTTGTGAAACAAGGAAATAAGTATTGACTTTGTATTGACTTCCAAAAATTGAATGATGTGACCAAGAATGATGTATATCTGCTTCTGAGAATTGAAGTTCTATTATACAAAGCCAGTAAATACCAATACTTTACCTGCATAGATTTATGTAAGGCATACTTGCAAGTCTTTGTGATGAAAATAATGTTAGAAAAAGGGATTGCTGCTTAAATGTATGACATTTTGATCTTGAACAATACTGCCAGTGAGCATTTGGATAAACTACAACAGACATTGTGGGTCTTAGTTTAAAAGTAAGTGGAAACAAATTCACTATTCTAAAGAAGGAGACTGTTTTTGTCTTGGAAGGTTAGTAAGCTCTGGTTGCATTACAATTAAGAATGATGTACATAATACAATAGCTAGTATGGCAAACTACTCAGAAAGAAGGATGTTTAGTGTTTAATAGGATTCCTGCTGTTTTCCCAGCATTGGCAGAGAAAACAAAGCATATCATTCAGTTATTAAGGAAGAAGATCAACTTCAAGTGGACTTGGCAAGAGCAAAATGAATTATATTTGATGAAAAAGAAGTTATAGAAGTTGCCAAGCCTGGGCACCCTCAACTATGACCTGGAATTTATCATTGACTGCAATGCCAGCACTGTTGCTATTAGTGGAGTACATAGTCAAGTTCATTAGGGAAAGGAGTTACTTATGCAGTACTTAAGCTGAGAAGTACAATCATCGGAGAGAATTATGGAATAATTAGAGAAGTTTCATTATTTGTGACTCTTTGTCCTTCACCTGCTCTATGTTAGGTATAGTTGTAGTTGTTGACTCATAGCTGGCTGTAAGCTATCTCTGCTTCCTTGCATGTTTTTGCTATTTTGGTTGCTCTGGTTATTCATTGACTATAAGTTTCAAGTTCAGATGTTGAACTGATTCTTATTCTTTTTCTGTTCTTTAACTGTCTTGGTTGCCATGTAGCATCCACTACCAAGTGTTGATGTAGGTTAAATGATTCTTTCAATTATTATTCCCTATTCTACGCAGGTAGGGATGTATGCACATTAGCTATTTGTTGTATGCATTTCTGTTAATCTTCACTTAATTGAAATAACTGAATACTGTTTAGGTACTTCACCATCATAGCTCTTCTCCATGATTGGTGTGTATGTGGCCTTCAGCTGACTCCAATCTCTGCATCACCTCACTTGGGTTTCCATTGCTGAATTAGGTAGCTTCCAACCTCAACTCAATGAAGTTCTTATGTGTTCCCTATCCTAACTCAGTGTAGTTCTCAATGCTAATTGTAATTGACTTAAACTCAATTTGTGTTGTGTATTTATGTCACTTCACAACCTGGCAATGTCACTAGGTCCTGTCATTCAAAATTCAAATTTGTATTGTCTGCCAAAATGGCTAAAAATAATGGAAGCAAATTCGCCCCCTTCATTTGGTCAAAATTCAATGACAAGTACTAATTTGCTATGTTATTACTTGGTTGCATTTACAAAGATAATCTGATAATTAAACTTAAATTGTTTTTCAAATTAATAATCATAATTCGATCTTAGTTTTGACTAATCATCTGATCTTCTTTCTTTATTAGCAGCATTATGCTTTGGATTATGCTACATGCCCTCCTCAGCTTGCATTATTTTTAGTACTGTGCATTTTCTGTGGACTAATTCGTCTGCCTTTCTAATTATTGTTTCTGCTTGGGGATCACTCCAGCTTGTAGTTGCAAATTCTGGTTGTTTGGTTATTTTTAATACCACCTCTCTCTCCATTATTACTGTGCTGTGATATCACAGGAATTTAGCTTCTTTAATATTTTCAGATATTGGTGTTATCTCTCTGAGTTTGTTCATTTTCTCTGAGAAGATCTTGTAGAATTTCTTATATAGATGGATCCCTTTTATTGCTATCATTAATGTCATCTGTGCATATGCTCTGCTAGTGAGCACCAGTTCCTAGTGTACTGTTGTGTTTGGGTAGAAGAATGTGAACACTCNGAATGCTTCTGTGAACATCAGCTTCATTGATGCTACTGTTTGCTCCTCCTTTACATATTGGTAATTCCTAGAATGAATCTTTTCTTTCTCCTTCATTATTTTTATTTTGGCTAAGAATCTTTTGTCGTCCATATTGATCCATTCCATCATGTGTTCTGGTGTGGATGCTCCACCTTTCTCTATGTTTATTCTGTCTATTTGTTGCTGTGTTTTTGGTGATAATATTTGCTGTGTCAACATTAACAATTCTTCCTCCTCTAACATTTCTTTTTGCGTTTTTGTTGTCATCTCACAGACTTCCACCAGTTCCATTATGCCTCCCCTTCACAGCATTACCATGCTCTTGATGATTTTCACAAACATGCAGTGAGGGCTCTTTTTTTCATATCTCTTTGTGTCCAGTTCTAGTGTTTGTTGGATCTCTTTATTTTTCATCATGGTTGTGATTTCTTTTGTATCTACAATTTTCCATTTGATATTTTCTTTGTTGTTATCCAGGGTTCTGTCTCAACTTGTCTTAATCACATTTCAGATGTGGCACCCCACATGTATTTCCTCATGGGCTCATCAAATACTGTTATTGCTTCTGGCGTGATCCCTGTTTTATTTGCTATGTCCACCATTGACAGTCTTCCTAGTGGGCTTTTGTTAATAATTAATCTAATGAAGAGCTTTTTGATCTCTTGCATTGGTTTCTTGTTTTTGTCTTGGGATGTCAACTTCTGGACATGCCCTTTCAACAACCAATTCTTGTCTGTGTGTTCACTGGCAATAGAGCTATCTCATATCTCTTTGCCTTTGCTAACTTGTGGCATCCTGCTCTGGAAATTGGGAGCCTCAATTCCTGTTCATGTGTTGTGAAAGTCATTAGAATTCATGCTGAGGTTCTGAATCTTATCTCCAGGGCATTCTTTTCCTTGAATAACATATTTTTGAAGTCTTTTGTTTAGTTTAGCTCATGTGCTCTGTTGATTTCTGATAGTGCCACTTCAACCATCTTATGGTATTTTTTCAACAGAGCCTCAATATGTATTTCTGGTCATTTTTCTTCCATTTTCTTCTGTAGCTTCATTTCCTTCCATATCTCTTGGATCCTTTTTATATGTTCTTGCCTTTGCATGAGGCTGCATTTGATGAACAGTGTGTTTGCTCTTTCTATGCCTTCTGCATGTGTTGTCAATTCTATTGTTTTCACCTGCTTGAATAAATCAATGGCTATGCATGGGTCTACCATTAATCTACAATAGGCTACCCAGTAATTGATTTGTAAGTCTAGGCAAATTAATTCCATGACCTTTGCTTCCATTGTTAGTTTCTCCCATAGGAACACGTTTTCAACCTGTATCTGTAGTTCTCTCAGGAATGGTGGTAGTTCTTTCATCATTGTTATCCCAATGATTACTACTCTTATGCCCTGCACTCTAGCCAGTCTTAAAGTTTAATCTATCTATTTTTCCAAATTTTTGTTATACTCTTTTTTGTTTAGGATATGAATGATCATTAGATTGTCTTTATTGATGTTAATTTCCAGTATCTTCACAATCTGTTCTATGTATGCCATGATTGCTTGGGCTGTTTCTTATGTGAAGTTGTCATCAAAGGTTACATGAACCATGCTGTGCATATATGGTCATTCTACTGTTTCGTCTAGTTCTCTTTGATAGCTTACAATCATGTTGACCATTTGTCTTTTCTGCACATCTAGTAATATTGGTAAATTGCTGCCCTCTGTCTTTGCTATCTTTTCAATGTGACTCTTGGTTTCCAGTGACAGTTTTTGATATGCATTGGTTCTCATTTTCATTGTTCCCATGAAGTAGGGGTGCAGGGTTTCCCTGTCTATTTTCAACATTCTTTTCTCTCTGTCTTTCAAGTGCAATGTTCTTTCAGATGTGCTTTTGGAGGAGGCATGTAGCTGTGTAATCTGTAATGGTCTACTGGTGCTCAGATCACCATCAAGTGAGTCCATGCTGATGGTTTCAACTGAGTTGCCCTTGAATCAGCTCACAGTTGGCGCTTTCAGCAATTGACCAGTTGTGGGTTCCATTGATATGTCAGCCTCAAATCACTTTTATATATGCACAGTTCTTCACCCACTCTCACCTTCCCCTGGAACTCCAATGGTCACACTGCCCTTGAATCAGCAAGGTGGACTGGAGGGAAAGTTGTGCAGCATTTCACCAGTTCTCTGTGTGCCCACAAATCAGTGGTGCAGATCTCTGGGATGTTCACTGGTTCTCTGCTTGCCCTCAAATCATGGTGCAGATCTCCAGTGGGAGAGGCATTGTGTCTTTTTGTCTCCCTGCCCTCAAATCAGCCTTGGGGACTACTCAGAAGCCTTCTCACTCTGTGCCTTTGATTAGTCATGGGTTGGTTCTCATCCCTTCTGTCTTCCATTGGACGTCCAGTTTGAGATTAACTTCATATCCTTCTCTATGGGTTTGATGTTGTCATCTCCATGGGTTTTTGGTTTTGGCGCATTCTCTTCCTTGGTGGCTGTTGCATCTTGTTCAATTTTCATAAATTCAGACAATAAGTTTCTATCCCATATTTCAGGGTCATATATATATTTATCTCTTGCTGCCTGTTTTGCAGCACTCTCTTTGTATATCCTCATTACAGATATTTGCCTCAAATTCTTTGTCAAAGCCTTCCTCTGGTAGACTATCTAATTCACTCATATTGTATACAATCTCATTACCATTAATGCAACTTATTTTGAACTCAGTATTTTCATTTAATATCAATTCTTCAATATCTGCTGTTGCCAATTTTAGATTTTGGAAGTGCAGTAATATATCATTATTTAACATGTACTCATTGTTTGGTAATACTTGCATTATTTTATATGGACCTGACCACACTGTTTTTAACTTTCAGACCTGGTTTGTGTCTGTTAATTTCATAGGTGTAAATGCGTAGACTGTGTCACCTAGTTTATGTGCATGACTGTAAATTTTCTTATTGTAGTTACACTGTTGTCTCACAGCTGATTTCTTCATGTTATGGCACATCATCTCATGTATTGCTTTTATTTGATTCCTCAGTTGATCCACATATTGGTTATCCAACTTCCCACTGTAGGCAAAGTATTGCATTGATAATGGTGTTGCTGCCTCTCTCCCAAACATGGCTTTAAATTGTGTTATCCCAGTTGTCAAATGTGTGGATGTATTGTAAAAATACTCAATCATTTCAATTACTTCTCTCCATTTGCACCCCCTACTCTTGAAGTTGTAACTCTGATCAACTTTATCAGGGTTCTGTTCAGTCTCTCCACTGCGCCATTTGTCTGTGGATGGTATGCTGTTGTTCTTTCACTTACGACTTCCAGTAGGCGTGCCATTTCCTGGAACAGGTTGCTTTCAAATTGTGACACCTTATCAGTGATTATCATCTCCATTGGCCCAAACTTCAGGATCCATTCTTTCATTACTATGTCAGTGGTTGTTTCAGCCATTGTGTTCTTCATCAGGATTAACTTCACGTATTTGGTGAAGTTGTCCACCATCACTAGCAGGTACTGATATCCTTCCTCATCTTTTGACAACATTTCTAAGTTTATGTGTATGATCTCATTTGGTTGCATCACTATGATCTTTTCTAGCAGTGTCGGAAAATGTTGTTTATTATGGAGGAGACATTTCATACATTTGTTAATTATTTCTTCTGTGACCTTCTGTATTGCTGTTGTAAAAAATTGTGCATTGAATGTGCTTTCCATTTGCATGATGCCTAAATGGCCCTTCTCATGGATCTTCCTTACTAGTTTGCATTTAAAATACTCTGGTATTGCAATCCTGTTACTTTGTCCTTCCACATATAGGAGTCCATTCCTGTTCCTCTTCCATTTGTACCTCTCATAGTAGCTCACAGTTAACTTTGATAATTTCATAATTGGCTCCTGTAATTTCTTTATGATTTCACTTAATATCACGTCATCTTTTTGTTTTTCTATAATCTCTGACTCTGATATTTCCTCCTTTATTGTGATTGGTAGCACTGCTTGTCCCTTCTTATCAACATTCATCTCTGGCAGCCCCTCGTACTCCATGTGTGGTAAAAATTGGAATTGTTTTTTCTCTCTGTCTTCCTTGGTTGCATCCCTCTGATACTTGGGAAGCATGGTCCAAAAGTTGGCATTCATATGCAGTGTTCCACTTTGGTGTTTGATGGTGAAGGTGAATTCGTGTAGGTATTCAATCCTTCTTGACACTATTCCTGATTTGTCACCTGAAAACTTTTTGAGCCATGCCAATCCACTGTTGTCAGTATGAACCCTGAATTGCCATCCTATTAAGAAGTGCCTAAATTTCTTTATGCTCTCAATCAGTGGCAGCATCTCTAATTTTGTGGACCCATAGTTCTCTTTGCTTGCTTTCAACTTGTGACTGAAGAATTGTATGGGTACCTCCTTGCCATCCTTTAGTTGTCCCTTCATACATATTCACCCTTTTTCAATGACTCATCCTAGAAATATAATATTTTTTTTAAAATGTCACATTTATTTCTGTTGATTCTCAGGCTGGCTTTTTGCAGGATTGATAATGTTCACTCCAGTTTCTGCAGGTGTTCCTTGATAGTGTTGCTAGTCACAATGATGTCATCAATGTATGCGTTTACACTGTCCTCCATCTTATGTTTCTAATTTTTCAGCACTTTCATTATATATCTTTGAAATGTTGTGGGCATGTTACATAGACCAAACACCATATATATCCATTTGTACAGACCATAAGGAGTTATGAATACGTCTTTTCTATATCTTCTTGTTCCATTCTCACCTGCCAATATGCCTTGCATAAGTCTATTGATGTGAAGTACTTGTGTTTGCTCACCTCATTTTTTTCATTACTTCATTCAACTTCCAGAAGTGTATGCATAACCTATGTTTGTCTCCCTGTTTCACAAATACTGTTGGTGTGATGT
>CABFPE010000239.1:105680-118505 GCA_900660155.1 Hofstenia miamia
GACCAAATGATGTAATTCTTTGTATTGATTGCATCATTCATATAAAAATGGCATTCATCCGACCACAAGATGTTGTCCATCATACCTCGGCTTTCCAGAAGCCAATTTGCAAAATGAAGTCGAACCGCCACATCTGTTGGCTTAATTTCTTGCAGCATTGTGAATTTGTAGCAATACATGTGAAGGATGCAATGGATACTCAATTTAGGGATATTGGTGTCATCTGTGATTATTTTTGTGGAGCAGAAGCCCTAACTCTGAAGCATTTCGTTTCAAAGAATCTTCCACAATGGCACAGCATTCGTTTTCCAAGGACGGGCGCCCTGATTTCACCTGACCAATCCTACCAAATATCTGGTATGCGCTACATGTCTTAGATATGATCTACAGCTGGGTGTAATGATTTTGAAGTGCCATATCTCCTTCAATTACCATCAAAATACGCCCGAAATTTGTCAGGAGGTGTATTTTGAAGCGAAATTTATTATTATTGAGTTGTTTAGGGGTGTTTATTAGCTCAAAATTTTTTATTAAAAAATTTTTTTAACGATTTTCAATTTTTTGCAATTTGACACTTTTAAGTGCTGTAACTAAAGTTTTTATTATACCTAATGTAAATTTTAGAGCTATTCAACATTTATTCACGGAGAAAATTGATTTTTTTTCTAAAAATGCATTTTTTTGTCACAAGACGAATCACGATTTTCCTGATTTTCAGGTATTTTTACTTCCTGCACCCCAGAAGGCAATGTTTTTGCATTAAATTTCATTTCTAAATGTATTTAAAGACGATACAATTGCTGTGAGATGTGAATTTTTAAATGCTAAAGTGTTGATCTAGAGCTAAACCCACTGTTGGTGAATAACGCATTTCCTCTGAGAGTATTGTAGTCATGTCTTGAATTTTTTGAAGTTATGTTTATAATCGCATTTAAAGTGTCTTAGTAAAGTTTAAATTGTATAGAAGAAAAATTCATGGAGAAATTAAATGTCTTTTCAAATGTACCAGTGAGGTAGCACATATCTAATTAAAAAATATAATCACCAAAAAATATAGTTGAACAGTTTTAAATCAATTTTAAACAACTTTTTCAGATGGAGTTTTTAATTTCCTTTTGAATAAGAGTGGTTTAAAAGTGATACAGCAATTATTCCCTGAGAATTTTATGATTTAGTTTCATGAATTTTGCTAATGCACCAGAGTATAGCGCATATCTAATTGAAAAACATAATCACCAAAAAACATAGTAGAACAGTTTTATATGAATTTTAAACTACTTTTTCAGATGTAATTTTTAATTTGAAAGTGGTTCGAAGTCCTTAGCACCAATATTGACAGATATTTACGATTATTCCCTCATATATATATATATACATNATGTCTGCAAAATTGGCTGAAATATGAATATTTAAAAATTTAGATATGCGCTGACACTGGTCATTCTCCCCATCTTGTCGTGAACACTGCCTGTGCTTTCATATTTATCCACCAGTCTTTTTATGCTTTTTGTGGCAAATAGATCTTTTATTAATCCACGTTGTTTTTTAAATTTGCATAATGTAGCAGTTGCACTTTCACCACCTGTGTAATAACAGTTAATGAGAAGAATTCTATCTTCAATTGCGATATTATTCATGACTGAAATACAAAAATGATTGTAGTCACTAAATATTCCTTCTTTTTATACTTTATAAATAAAATGTTCGAGAATTATTCTTTATTGGCTGATGAGATGTATAGAATTATTATTTGACCTTACTTTTGAGACACCCTGTATTTATGATGTGAATGCAAGTGTTATTGTGCAATCTAATGAAAAAATTAAATGCATACAATATTAATGTGATATATCATTTGATTTTAATAACTTCGAAGATTTCAATGTTAAGAAGAAGATTGATTACTAAAATGAACATCCTCCCAAGTTTTAATAAAAACACAAATCTATTTGAAATAACAGATCTCTTGGTAATTAACTACAATCAATCACATTTCCACTTAATTAAACAAAGTCAATATTTTACAATAGGTTGGCGCAAAATCGAATTATTTACATTATGAAAATTTGTTTACTCAAATGTTTTAATTAATTCCTTTCTAGTTATTAATTTAATATATATTGTCTTTGTGTAATAAATATTCGGTGACATTCAAATTGAGATCGATGTTGTTTATACTACCTTACTTTACTTTACTTAAGATCTCATAATAAAAATATATATTTAAATAAATTGTTAATGGAAATAAATATATTTTATTGTGAAATTTCTGAATTAAATAATTTAAATATATTGCATATATTGTGCTCAGAGAAAAATATATTTCACTACTTGAAAAGTGAATTGATCAATTTCAAATCCCTGAAACGTTTATTTACACACAAAAATAGTTGAGATTCGGCATTCATTGGTAGAAGTTTTTTTCTGCTACCACACAGAATAAGGTCAGCTTGACTGAATAAACGCTCAGCTATGTTGGAAGTACTAGGAATCCATTTGAGGCTTGTCGACTTTTTTACTTTCTTAGCGGATATTGCCGAATCTGTGTATGACCAGTCTTCTGGAACTTCCACAATGCTCTGCCCTTGAACCTTGGACACGGATTTTGCTTCTGTTTCTGTGAAGGATTTTCCCTCAATAAGTTTCACAACTCCCATCTCAAAGTTGGAATAATGAGTAAGACTATCACTGCCAGTACCAAGATAATGGTCAAGACCAGCAAAGTCATGCATTAACTTATCGAACATACACCGCATCATAAGGAGGTCAGCTATAAGCTCTCTGAGACATATGTTCTCAAGGGAAAATGGTATCAATCCAGAAAGATTGGCCTCCATTGGGGCAAGAAATTGCTGTAGTTCAAAATAGCACTTAATCATTGCATAAGTTGATGACCAGTGTGTCACGTTCCTGATGACAGGTCTAAGTTCAGTAGAGGACAGCTTCTTCATTAAACAATTAAGCTTGTCGAGAATTGTGTCATAACTTCTCAAATAGAAGTTAACTGCCAGATTAAGTCTGTGGCTGGTGCACCCAATAATTGGTACATTCAGGAGCTTGGCGAGCTTGAGATTGGTGGAGCATTTATTGCCCACAATGAATGCGATGTTCGAAATTGATTTTGAAAAAATGTTCAAAACATATTTTATATGTCCAACTAGACTGGTTGCACCTAGATCTTCTTCGTTTGGAGAGGAGAAAAGGAAAGTAACGAACTCACAGTTTAAATTCCTTGTCTGTATAAGTAGCAAAATAGCTTGGTAATGGGTGGATGTACTCCCATCTGACCAACCATCTGTAATTATTCCGAATACATCTGGTAACTCTTCAGTTATCTGCTTCTCGACAGCAATGGGTAAAGTTTTCAAATGTGTAACAAAAGATGGGCGTGAGATGCTATCCAAATTAGAATATTTTCGATTAAGGGTATTTTCAACAAATGAAAATGGAAACCCATTTATAACAACCCATTCTAGCCACCATAAATTTTTCGCGCTTTTGTTAATATACCAAAATTGAGATATTGTTGAATTGGACCCTTCTTAATTTTGTCTAGATAATTCGGATGCTTTTGAGAGACATGAGAGAACAGATTTTCGTAACCACTGTTCTTCCATTGCGAAAATTCAATGCCACATCGAAAACGCCATTTGGGCTCTGACATAGGTGTAAAATAATGTAGCGCGATATCTTTCTTTGAAACCATTTTGCCACTGAAAGTAAGCAGAAATGAGTGATGAGCAAAGGTTCACGATTTCAACCAATTAGGTGAAGGTTTTTGCAGCATGGTGCAAGCTGCGCAACAGTACCTGGACTTGATGCAAATGTATCGATATAATGCATATAACGTGATGCGTATATCAAAATCATTCATGCTGCATGTGTTAATGACGCATTACAATATGATGACAGATGCGGTATTTCATTTGTGTCAGGCACTCAAGGGAAAATATTTGTTTGGAAAACTAAATTATTTTATTATTTAACTGCAAAAAACAATGATTTAAATATATTTATTGCAATATATTTCACCAATATATTTATTTTTTTGAACCCCTGCTTTAGCCTACACTGCTGTAAAGGTTTACTTAAAAATCGAACAGAACCGATTGTGTAATTATCTACTTGAAACCTTAATTTATTTTACTTAAGACCTTGTACACTGCCGTAAAGGTTTACTTAAAAATCAAACAAAACCGATTGTGTAATTATCTACTTGAAGCTTCACTTTATTTTACTTAAGAGCTTGTACACTGCCAGTAATTAAACAATTTTTATTTTACTTTACTTACCGGAAGTGTATGACCAGCCTGAGTTCGCAAAGCTACGGTGTGATCAACTTCCCAATGAGCATGGATCATTAATTTATTACTCGCAAAGTCCATTTGTTTTTGTTTACTACAAAGGATTCTTTTTGATGAGTTAATTGTTTTAATTTAATGCTGATGTGCAAGTATAAAAAAGAAATGTGTACATATTGATGTGTTTATTTTAACATAAAATACTTTGCTGATCATGATTATTAATTCGATAAATTAGGTAATTTTAAATTTTATAGTCGAAATATACTCTGAAAACGATTGTAGCTTAACCCTTTCATTTACAATTTATTGTTACTGACTTAAAAAAATATTTTTCAACATATGTTTAAATTACATAAAAAAGAGTTGCCTGACTATTTTTTTGGGCAAAAGTATGTTTCCATGGAAATGGTGCAATGTTGCCATATGGCAACATTGGGAAGAAAACAACACAAAATAAACATTTTGAAAATTGCATTTTTTTTTAAAAAATCTAAACGTTTTTTATACAGAAGTTATGTCAATATTTTTATTATATGAAAATATTAAGTAACTAGTATGAATTTTTTACTACAACCTTTTTATCCATTCTTCTAATTCTAAAAAATTTATGCATCGTACATTTGAAACATTATGTCATTTAGTGTGGTAGTCTAAAAAGCAGTTGTTGTTGTTGTTGTTGTTGTTGTTGTTGTTGTTGTTGAGGCATAATGCAACATCACACTTACCCTTCATTGCTAAAGCATAAGCAATCTGAGTTTGAAAATCTTTCAAAGGGACAATAGACTTTGGGTTGATGTTCAGTTGGGTAGCATGGTGGCGATACAACATCCAAGCATTCACAACCTCAACACTGATACAATACAATACAATCTGCATGTACCATTTCTTGGACCATAAATCAATGTGGTAAAGCTTCATCATCACTGTTATCATCATCAGAACCGGCTTCATGAACCTCAACCATATCACTTGCATGAATTTATAAGTCATCATTGTTATGTTGAGAAATATCCAACTCATCAGAAGTATCAGAGTCTTCAAACTCAGATGAATTTCAAGGGATTAAAATAAAATCGAAAGCTTCAGTTGCATCCATTATTTTCTCTAAAAAAGTATAAAAAGGTATTGTAGAATGCTTGATTTGTGGTAGAAGCATGTGCAACACTCAGCAAGCATCAAATCTTGAGAAATATTAAAACAACCAATGCAACTACTAGTTATTGTGTACGTCTATCTATTGAGAAAACAAGAGCATGTTCATTCCGTACATAACAATTATTCAGAGAACAAGTTAATTCCAAATTTCTTACAGAATCAGGCTTCCAGCCGAAGTGATGAACCATTTCCAACACCTAATTCTCAGCTCATTTTAGACTAGAGAAAATACAACAATTATAGCTACATGCAAACCGCGCTTCCTACCCATACTCATCCTTATACCTAATACCTACTATCTCTCAGACTAAAGGAGTCAAACCATCTGACCATTTAAAGCCTCAGGTTATCTTACCTTTTGCCTGAATTGACACCCTAAGTGTTGATCATACTGATCAAATACATAAGTAAAATAAATATAATAAAAGATAATAAAGAGGCAATTTGTAAAAAGTCTGTTATTTGAAAAATGCTAAAATTAAAAGTTAATCAAATATACAGCTAGGGAAATTTATAATAGCAAAAGCAAAAGCAACTAGAAGCTAGGGTAGCAAAACTTAAATTAACAGAATTCACACTTATTATCAGATGGTGAGTAATAGCAGAACAAATTAGGAAATGATACTGTGATGTCTGATTTTTAAATTACGCAAACAAAATGGATTCCTCGTACAAGCGACCAATCAAAATACAAATAAATATTAAATAGTTGTACAATGACTATCATCAAATGTTATTAAATCGACACAAATTGTCAATTTACAACTCTGATGCAAATATACTACAGTATATATCAACATACTAACATACTAACAAAAGTGGAAACACAACACTAACTTTTGCCATATGGCAACATCAGTTTGTATATTCAAAATTTCTATTCGATTTATTACGAATCACACAAAAAACACATAGAAGATATTCAAATACACCTATTTTACTTGAAAGTATACGTTATTTACAACAAAAATGCGTTGATGAGTAAAACATACCTTTGAGACATTGGTCACTCCAGCATGTGCTCAACTTGTAAAAACGCCATGCTGAATTTTTTCTCCCGGAACCGCAAAATAAAAGTTCAGCGGAATTTCAAATGATAATTATATTTTACCCATATTGTAGGCCCTCTCCATCAGCCTGGTTTTTCAAATAGAATTACTTCATGTAAAATTAACTGAATAGAACTTAATGTTGCCATATGGCTACATTGGGAAAAAAAGGGTTAAAATTGTTTATTTATCTTTGAAGGTGATAATTACTAGAAAGTTGGAGAATTACTTCTCCGACGAAAAAGTTTGTCGGATCACCCTGCTACACGAACTTTTGTCATTTAACTACTTAATGACTAAAGTTGGCGAAACAATTTTTATTGTCCAATTTTTGTTGGTCCGAAAGGACAACTTTAGCCTAGATAATTACTCCCGACTTTAGTTGGGGAAGAGGGATGCTACACGAATGATTATAGTTGGCCAACAAAAATTTGCGACAAAAGTTGTTTGTGTAGCATGGGCTTTAGTGTGTAGTGGTTTAACAGCACCACCTAACGTTAGGCAAGCAAGGAATGTTATTGTTTTTAATCAGCCCTCAATGATTTTTATTTCATTCTGATGGAATTGCCTGTTATTTAGATTGCCTTGGGTATAAGGAACCTAAGAAATGAAAAATATTTTAAAATACCTGATTCGTCCGCTGAAAAGTTAAAGCCCAATAGTCCACAAATTATTTTTGATAAACAAACTTATTGATTACAGTTGCACGAAATAATGAGATACCACATCAAAACTACCATTGCCAAGTATAGGATTAGAGGCTACCAGTAAATGAAGAAAGAAATTTGACGAAAATAAGTAATCATTTCCCATCCACAACTTTATCAAGTTGCAAAAAAATTGCCGTCAAAACAGTCTTTCCTAAATTGCACAGTGACAACCAAATCCTCACCTGAAATAGGTAGGGGGGAGGGACTTCGATTTAACATAATTCAAAGAATGAATAACCAAATCTTTCTCACTCATGTGTACAGCTTCTTGAGGTGAAATCTATTTAAAAACAATAGCAAAATGTAAATTGCTAGTCAAATTTGAAAAATCGTTTAATACATAATAATCGAATAACAATATTATTCTCTACCGTTTCCATTTCACTGTTGTAAACAGACGAAGTCTTTTGCAAAGGAAGACATTTCCTGGCGAGCTTCTCTGGCAACAGACTCCTCTCATAAACCATATGAATGGGATGATCTTCTACATCAGGCAACTTAAATTGCGTTGTTATCAAAATCCGTTCTTAGTTTGACTTTACATTCAACACACGTCCAATATTCTCTATTATTTTTTACACGATTTACTGTAAATGTATAGCGTTTCAATATTATCATCAGATGCCCCAATAGGTTTTACAAAATTTAATGTTTCCCTTATAAATCTCTAAAAACAATAATTGCTCTAATAATATTAATATCTAATGCATTAAAATGCATCATCAAATATTTAATTATTAATTTCAATAAGACTATTTGACAAATTTGTAAATTGAAAGAGTTCTTCACACTTCTAGTCTAAGTATTTCCCGGTTGATGTAATTTCTGGTCTTCGTAAATTCTAAAGTCCATGCAATTTCTAGTCTATGTAATTTCAGTATGCCGTATAAAGTATGTTATTTTTCATGATGCAATAGTCAACTGCAGTCATGTGCAAAAATTCTCGTAGAACTCACAAACAAACAAAAATATTACAATGCTAATGTTTAAAACATTAATTTTTCAAAATTGCTCATAACTTGATAGGAGAAATCCAATTACATATTTCAAATCAGGAGGAAAAAAATCTATTAGAAACAATAAAAAATATGTGAAAGAAAAATTTTTTGAATATTTGTTGCCCAGTGTGATTTGTAGTAGTTCTGTCCAAAATAAAATCCAGGGCTTATCATAAGTAACACAGTTTTTAAATTGTGATCAGTGCACAAAACAAAATGATTTGTAATTTACAAAAGAACACATAATTAAGCTATATCAATGGATTTGTTATAAGCTTATAAAAAGTTTTCAATGGATCCTCAATTTTGCTCAATTACACATTGTCAACTGCAAGTTTCAATTCTTAAATGGTCACATTGTTAATTTCCAATATGATTCTTGCCTTTAATTCATTTAATGAAGCAGGTTTATTCGTATGGTACACTCTTGCCTTCAAGATTCCCCAGAACCAATAGTCCAGCAGAGATAAGTCTGGGGAATGTGGTGGCCAAGGCTGTTCATAACCGCGACCAATGACATGGCTTTCATCTATTTTGGGGCGGCGCCCCATCATGTTGAAATATAAATTCATCGACTTGTTGTGTTGATGGCAGTTAAGCTCTGGAAAAACATTGTGCTCTAGCAAATGTTTGTAATCATCACCTTTAATCAGCTTTTCAAAAAACACTGGGGTCAATTTAAAGTTCGCCCAAAACCCCATCAAAACTAAGATTTTTGGGGAATGCAAAGATTTATGACTGTTTTGTGAGGATTTTCGAATGCCTATATCATACAATTACGCTTATTAACAATTCCGTCGAGTGAAAAATAGGCTTTATCACTCCAAACAATTTATACCATAGTGATTGCGTTCCAGTAACCAGTTATTGACCTCAAGACGAGCTTGCTTGTCAGATTCTTTGATTTGCTGCACTATCGTTGGAGGGTATGGGTACATGCCAATATGTTGCCGTAGAATTCTTTGAACACTAGGAACACCAGAATGTCTTGCAACTGCTGGAATTGATGCGTAGCCTTCTGAATTTGATGACACTGACTGAAGTGATGCCAGTACTGCTGATTTCTTTTCTTCTCTTAAACTTGGTCGTCCAGATTTAATAGCATCATGCAGTGATTTTGTCTCTTCAAATTTTGAGATCAAACGGGATATGGACGTTGCTGAGAATAGATCATGTTTCATTCCGTGCTTGGCTTTATAAGCTCTTAGTGTTGCTATTGCAGACTGACCATTGTCATAATAGAGCTTCACAAGTTCAAGGTGGGTGGCGAGATCAATTGATATTGTCTAAAACAATATTTACACGCATTACATAATGTGCATATGAATTCCATTCCTATATGCCAATACTGAACTCTACTCACATATTAGTTAACATTACTCAATATTATTTACGATTTAAAAATTAAGTCATTCCAATTGAAAGGCTAAGAAAGTCATCTAGACTGCGATTTTTTTGGGTTTATTGCAATACAATACTTTTTGGTAATCAAAAGTTCTCAGGCAGTACCATTCTTTAATGGATAACAAAAGCAGAATTTAAAATAAACTTGCAGACATTCTTTGCATATGCTTGGAAATGATTAGGTTGCACAAGGCTTATGGCGTATATAAAGTGATTTTATGCAAGATATGTGTAGTGCAACAGTCAACTGCAAGATGTTTCCCGTATTCCATTTCAGATTATTTTCGTGTTGCTTTGGTTTTCATTTGATGTACGAGAACTTATTCACAACACAATATCACCATCTCTTTAAAAAATTCTTTTACTATTTGCAATGAATTCATAATTGGGTGAACTTCCTATGTTATTACCTCCGCCAAGGAGATTATGGTTTTGGTAGCATTGGTTTGTTTGTTTGACTGTTACCAACTTTACAGAAAAAGTAATGGATGGATTGACCTCAAATTTTCACCAGAGGTGCGTCTCTGCCCAAGGAGGAATCCATTAAATTTTGATGATGATCCGGGGGACACAAGCTGCGTGGCGGAGGTCTGCGCTCTCCGAGTGCTTTTCTAGTTTTGTAATTCTTTGCATATTTGAATAATATAGTCGTCGTTCTATTTGATTGATAGGTAGTAGGTCATGAGTTAAAACGTTTTACATTTTAAAATGGTGTACGAGAACTTTTCCACACTTTGTTTATGCCTTTATATAATTTTGCTAACGAAAATTTGCATTAAGTCTCTACTATTTAATTAACTTCACATTCTGTTCCCCAAGCTTTCATGTTTGAGATACATGATATTATTCAATGAATAGCATGATTTTCAAAGCTTGAAACCTAGTAGATTGTGAATTTAATGACGTTATTTCAATAAGTTTTAGTTATTTAGTTGTAGATATTTATCTGAAGTTAAAATGCAAAATTTCTGTTTAGTACCCATTTCAATGATGAGATAATCGCCGGAAAAACTGTTCGTTTTGTATTTGCTGGACGTGTGATCCAACGTGATGAAGAGAAATTTGCAGATTTTGGCATTGGTGATGGTTCCGTAGTTCATTGCCAAGTGGTACAGAATTCAGGTCGACAACCTCCCTCAAATGAAGCACCAGAAGCCCCCACGGCACATGCCTATGACGAAGGAGGGGACAACCTGGACGTGAGCAATCTTCTTTTCGTGCTCTTTGGTGCTTTTCTAGTGGTGTTCTGGTACTTGCGATTTGCTTACAGAAACTTGTTTACTGTTCCAACCACTTTCACTTTAATAGCAATTTCAGTTTTATTTCTCATTGCAGTTTATGCAAATTTTTCAATTTTATAGTAGATTTAATTATGTTTTGGATGTTGATGTTTTATTTTGTAATGAAACCGTAGCAAGTAGAAAAGTTTCTATGCTTACGAGTTCGTTAAGAGCATCATAGACTCGTAATCTTTTAGACTATTTTTGTTATGCTATTGAAATATTTTACAAAAATTAAAATTTACAAATTTTAATCAGAAGTTTGTAATGCCATGATTTGTTTTTTAATAATTGAAATAGGGCTGCGTAATTTTAAGATTAACTAATTGATTAATCTTTAATTTCTTTTAACAATTAGCTTTTTGTTTAACTATTAATCGGATTATTTAGTTATGCTGGTTACAATTTTAACAAGACGCGCCCACCAGTGCCGTATTAACGCATGGTCCAACTAGGTCATGGCCCAGGGCACCGCGAATAAATGACAAATTAACTTACAATTTTTTTGCATTTGTTATAATTTAAATATATCAAATTTATAGTAAGATTAGCACTAGAATATTCCTTTGCGAATTATTTAAGAACCAATGTTCATTTAAGAAGAAGACGAATAAGCAGAAGAAAAATAAGAAGAAATGTCTATATTCAGAAAATGTTTGAACAATAAAGAATGCTGATAACAAATCTGAAGGCATCAAGAAAAGAAATACAAATAAAATGTAATAAAACAAAAGAAGGAATATTTACAAATAATAATGATAATTAACTTGGATTATGGCGATGTTAGTTGCTATTGATAGAGTAATCAGGATTGTAAAATTTATAACCACGCCATTTCAGTTTTTTATATTAGAAGTGCAAAAGTTTTTAATCTATTAGGTACCTTTGTAGGTACCTAAATTTAGAAAAACTTTATTGAAAACATTGTAGATTTCTTTTTTATTTGTAATTGATTCATTTTTATAATATATGTTTTCTATTTTTCAGTTTTCATGTTTTTCTGTTCAATAAATTGTTAATAAATTCCCATTTATTTTTTTTTGATGAAAGGTTTTGATACTCTGAACGTGAATAATTATTACTTGCATTCTTTATAGGAACATTGCATAAATTTCGTGCAGTCTTATAGGCATTGTGATTTTCCTTTGTTTGAAAATGGATGTAATTTTTCCACATCTGTTTCTTTTGTGTTCTATTAAATCAATGCATTGATATCAATCCATGGTTTTGAAACAATTGGAGCTTTTTTTTGAATATTTGAATCAGAGAATATATTTTTCTGGGCAACATATCCAAATAGAAAAGCAGCATTTCATTTAGTGTTAATGATGAATATGTGGAATCCCAGTTTTCAATTATTAAAGGCTTTCGAAGTTGTTCAGCACTTCCTGTTGTTTTTTCTCGTATTCTTTTCCAAAATTTAGTGGCTTACCCACTTTCATTATCATTTGGAAGGTTTATATTTCAATCTCCCATTACCATTATATTTGTATTATAACTCAGTGCAGTAGAAAATTCATTTTCCATTTGTAAGAAAAAACTGTTTGTGCACGTTATATTTGGACATTAGTTGATATTTAGCGACTGACTATTAAAATTTTTTTTTTGATTTTGATATTAAACCTAAGACTTTCAAAAGTTGAGTTTTTCGCTATATCTGTCCAAAGTTTTGGTTTGAGTAATTTGAGGATTAAAAACATAACACCCCTCTCCCTTTGGTCTTATTAAAGTAAAAGGTTGGATTTCTGTCCTTTCTAATCATTTGAAACAAAAAATCGCTGACGTACGCTCACTTATACTCAAAAGTTGCCGCTTTACATAAATTTTTAAAATCTCTCTGCTAAATACCTCCAATTCAGACAGTTTATGGCAAATTTCCAAAATGAAACAATCATAAGAATTTCAGAAACTTGGTTGTCTAGCGA
>CABFPE010000239.1:174120-184163 GCA_900660155.1 Hofstenia miamia
CTCGATTCACAACTGTCACCGACATCATGTTCAGAAATGAATGGATGGAAATTAAAAGATACCTTCATTTCATAAATAATGCAACCCGAAATTTGACTCCAAGAAGGACTTCAAATTTTCTCAAATCATTGATCATCTTAACAATGTTTGCTTTCCCCTTCCTATGCGTGAAAATCTTTCAATTGATGAGCAAATATTGCCTACTAAAACCAAGAAAAGTGGATTACATCAATATAACCCAAGGAAGCCAAAAAGTGGGGATTTAAAATATTCATGTTGACTGATACTACAGGAATAGTTCATAAAATTGAATTCTATCTTGGATCTCATCAACGAGCTGAACGAAATCTTGGTGCATCTGGTGATGTTCTTTTCCGCTTGTTTGAAGCTATTCCATTCCATCGAAAGTTTAAAGTTTTTTTTTGATAATTGGTTTGCCAGGTTGCTTCTTTTAAAAGCTCTTGAAGAAAAGAAAATTTATGATAATTCAACATTTGGGTTGAACCGCATTCCCAGTCTGCAGTTTTCCTTTAGACAAGCAACTAATAGCTCAAACAGGCAGAGGTGCAATGGAAAAAAAACAGTTCTGCATGCCAGGCAAAAGTACAGTCGCTGCAGTGAAATGGATGGACAATCGCGCAGTCAATTTATTATCTAATTTTGTTGGTTCCAAACAAGAAAGCTCAATCAAGCGTATTAATAGAAAAACTGGCAACTACATTGATATACCATGTTTTGCTTCCAAAGGTCTATACAATGCATTTATGGGTGGCATTGATAGTTTTGATAGTTATATAGCGCTATACAGGCGCGTATCGAGAATTTCTAAAGGGGGCAATTCTTATTCGAGAAATATATGCCTAGGTAGTTTTTTGTCACCCTCTTAGCATAATGCTGTGCTCGCCCGTGCATATATGCTAAATAAACCAAAAAGACAGACAGAGGTAATAAGAATAACATGAAATGCTACTTTTTTGTACTTTATGTCAAACAAAAAGACGGTTCTTCAATATATCGATCAGATCGTATGAGAATGAGTTGAAATTGGCCTGCTCCAAGGGGGCAGGCACAAGCCCTAAATACGCCCCTGGGCTATATAGAATAAAGATTAAATCACTTTCGAAATTCTATTTAAAAAGATTTTTCCATATTTTAGATATAATGATCTTGGTTTATCGTTGGGACGCTAACTCTTTAAATCTGCGAAAGAAATTAATTAAAAAGCTCTGGGATTTCAAAGCAGACATNTCTTCAATATATCGATCAGATCGTATGAGAATGAGTTGAAATTGGCCTGCTCCAAGGGGGCAGGCACAAGCCCTAAATACGCCCCTGGGCTATATAGAATAAAGATTAAATCACTTTCGAAATTCTATTTAAAAAGACTCTTGGTTTATCGTTGGGAGGCTAACTCTTTAAATCTGCGAAAGAAATTAATTAAAAAGCTCTGGGATTTCAAAGCAGACTTTGCATATTGTGCTTGGATACAAAAATACAAAAAAAGAAACGTGGGCATCTGCACTAATCTCACCAGCAGCAGTTTGGCGAGGTACTGCAGACAACATTCCAATTACTCGCGATTCAAAGGAGAGATGCAAGTACCCTGGATGTAAGGGCAGACCAAAGACGTTTTGCATCAAGCGCAACGTTGCTTTGTGTCATGGAAAAGTCTTGTTTTTACAATTTTCATGTTGAATAAAAGTTTTGATTATATTTTTATAAAAATAGGTTTGCAAAAATTGAATTCGGAAGGGATACCCATTGGACCATTAAAGGACTAAACCCAAATTTGGGTAACTAATGGAGTAACATAAATGTTGGTATAATGAAATCATTTCTAAACATGACATTAACCATTCAGTGTAAAAGACCATGCATTGCTCAGTTATTTCCATGATGGGGTCATTTAGGGTTAACAAGATAAGCTACAATCATCCTTGATTAATTTACCATCGCTGTCAGATACAAAAGGAAAATTAAATCGTAGGGAATTCACAGCTATAGATATAGAAACTTTGACAGTGCACCACGGCGATTTTTCAGCATGCTTAGAATCTTTTTCATACTGATGCTCGCAAAGTAGGGCGGATTTAAATTCTACTAAACCCATTGAATAGTTAATGCCAAGAAATCGCAAAAGGTAAATTTATGATTCCAGGTTCCCCGGTTCAGGAAAAGGCAGGTAAATCATGCAGTGTTTAGTGTTTAATTATAAACAGGACTGTGATCAAGCAACATCTTTCGAATGATAGGCATATACACGTAGAAATTTTTTTTGCATGTAACAGTAGTATCCGATATGGCCAAATGTATTCCAGATGTCACATTTTCATCCAATTGTGTGCGATAACAGAAAATGCTTTGTTATTAGTTTGAGCACAGACTACTAATACTGGACAGAAAACTCTTTAATCACGCAAAGAAATAAGGAGGCTGGTTTAAAAATACCACGTAAATGTGTTGCATTATGCAAAAGCAATTACAACAGTCAGTCCGAAAAAGTTAGGGTTTTTTCTTTTCCAAAAGATCCGGATGAAAGAGAACGTTGGCGAAAAGCATTACCGAATTTAATTACAGTCACAAAGTACACTGTTGTGTGCAAGAACATACGAAATAATTGGATTTCTGAAAAAGCAAAAGAACTTATTTTTCGTGATCCTATTACCAATAATTCAGTCACTGCAAAATTGAATGACTTCACTGCCTTGTATAAAAAAGAAAGTGAATCGTGCCTAAAGTTATCTAAACTCTGCTACACTACTTTATACACTACTTTATATCCATCAAACTTTGAAAAGCAAAATGTTAGTTATGTAGTTAACATTTTCAATGAAAAGACAGTGTCCGCGTTGGAATTAAATGGCAATATAAAAGAAACATCTGCTTTTTGTGAAAAAAATAACTAAGATGTGGAATATATTAAATGTTAAATTTTCACATTCTGGGAATCGATTAAATGATCCCGATCGGTTCTATTTTAGTTCATGCAATTATCAACGCTTAGATTTCTTCATTGATATGGCAAACTCATTTGCTGAAATGGATCCACTGTTTGTTCCGCATGCTGGTAGAAGAAAACAGCTTACGCATGATAATAGTGCAGCACTCAAACACACACTTCGTGGTTTAGTGCATTTGTGCAAATTTCTTTTATCTAAAGATGTTATTAAAATTTATCTCGGCAGGTTTCAAAGTGATCCTATTGAAGGGGAATTTGGCAAATATCGTCAATTATCCGGCGGAAACTATTTGATCGCAGTAGAACAAGTTTTGTGCAGTCTTAGTCTTCAGCGATCTAAACTGTTCTGTTCATTGGACATTGAAACACCAGAATTTCATCACAATGAAAGTTGTTGTGTGAGTGACCTCACGAATGTAGACGTTGAAAATTTAGATATTTGTATGGAGAATGTATCAAAAATTACAGATATAGAAAATAGTGCAATTTACTACACATGTGGATACATATCTATGAAGGAGTCGCTTGAGAGCAGGTTGTCTGTAGAAAATTCAACCTTGCCATCTTCGGAATTTACGACTCTTGTTTCACGCGGTAAACTCTGTCACCTTTCACATGATCTGTTTTGGTTGGGTCAGGTATTGTACTCGTACTTTAGAATATCTACCACTAGATGCACAAATCATTTATTAAAAGCATTCGAATTTTTGCATGAGAGTATTTTTCTTGAATATAACTCCAATGTGCTGCGCAGGTTTGCCAATTGCTTCTATAAAGGCTTTGTTTTTCATGAAAATGAAAAAATCCAAGTGAGGAGCATCAAGCGTTCTCAAATTAAGAAAAGAAAATTTTCAATGTAGTCTTTATAAACAATATTTGAATTATTGTTTAAGTACATTATACTTTGTTTAAGTGGTTGTTTTGCTTTTATAATAAATTTTATTTTCTCTATATGCGCTTAAAATTCAATTAATTATTAGATATCAGTCACTAATTGTCAGATTTGTACAAATCATATAGTTTATTTTTTCAAGACTTTTTTAAGTTCAGTGTCCGGTATTAGTAGTCTGTGGTATGACCTTCCCTTGTGTAAGGGGAACCTATTTTTAATCGCAATTTATTTCGAAATAATGCTTGTAAGGGAATGCTTATGGTGTTTGAACATGTTGTAAGCTGGTGTTCAAGAAAATGATTCAAAAGAGAAAGCTTATAATTTTTTAAACAGCTAAGCTTACCAGTATGGTCGGAAGTAATAAGCTTTCCATTACAAGTTCTAATGTAAATTTTTTGTTTATGCATTGTCATTAAATTGGCATTAAACAATATCTGTTTATTTAGCGTACATTACTTAATATGATTACCTTTGAGATTAAGAACCCATATATCTTTCAAACATGTGTCATCATTTTTCCCGCCAATAATATAAAATCGATTGTTAAATGATACCATTGAATGAAATTTTCTCTTGGAAGGAAATCCATAGGTGGGATCAGCACTAGTTCGACAGCAAAGCCAGTTATTCGTAGATGGATCATACACATCAATCAAGTCAAGAGGATAAGTATTAATCTACAAATAATAAGGTAAGCTACTATACTGGGGAAAAAGAGTAGAATAAACTACAAGTAACTTCAATTTCTGGGGCCTTGTTAAATAAAGACATCCTAAAATACAATAATCTCTCTTCACTTGCAAAAAACTGACGTTCAATAAGTTATTTGTAAATTAATGAAAACATTAATTTAATCCTTAAAAGGATTGTGCGGTACAATGAGCCCCAATTAATATTAATACTTTAATTTCAAAAAAATCACAATCATTTTTATATAAACGATCATGTGCTAGTGTCAAGATGCTCAAAGATCACTAAACGCAAAACTAGTTGGAAAGTTGAAAATGTTATCGAACACTGGTGGAGCTGGAAGAGCTAGAAAACAACCAATCTGATGATGAAATAAATACACAAGACACTTGTGTAAACTAGGACTGTATCGGAATCCGGCAAAATCGGCAATTACACAACCGGATCCGGCTATCTGGTATCTGGTATCAGGTAAAATTTAACTAGTTTAAACTGATTTTACCGGATAGCAATTTCTGATATAAAACTTGATTATAAAATGGAATTTTCGAGGAAAAACTATATTCTATCCATGATAAACAAGTTGTTATTCAATAAAACAATTTTTTTTCTGACATATTAAGATGTATTCTATTTCGCTTATTTCGTTGACTTGAGAATACATTTCCACATATGCTGAATACGTCAAAATATATATTTATTTTTATCTGCAAGAGGTCAATGTTAATTGAGAAATGAGGTTGGTCTTCAGTAATAATTGAACTATATATTATCCGGTATATTCTATTCACTATCCGGATTCCAGCCCTAGTGAAAACATGGCGAAAATATTCCGAATGGAACGTTAAAATTTTGTGTTTGATCCAACAACAAGTTATTTATAAAACTAGATAAAGCATGAAAACGAGTTTATTTACAAATTTACTGCTTTTTACCTCCGTTCCCCAGCGCGAATCAGGTTGTGGAGGTAATCGGAAGAGAAACTCATTTAATTGATAAAAATTATTGCTCAAATTGGGAAGGCCAAAACGCGATTTTTGTATTTTTACTGAAAAAGAAATTACTTCACCATGGTGTACTTCGTTAGAATCCGTGATCTACTATTGTCAGAATTTTGAAAAATAATTTCAAAGGACCACATAAAACAGTAACGCCTATCATTGCTTGTTAATTTAAGTCTTTGGCTGCTCCATGAAAATTCCGATTCTATATTTGGATTAGTGTTCAATCAAATTAAGCAAATACTTTCTTAATTTGGATGTGAATGACATAAATTTAAAATAAGCATTATTAACTCAATTTCAGAAGTTTTCAGACTTCTGTACTAGGATGTAAAAGTCTAAAGTGGAAAATAAGGTTACTCTATTTATTTTTATCAAGATTCGCCCGTATTTCGTACCTGATCGGAACCGCCAATAATGTGTAATCGATTTTTGTGGAATTCAGCAGTGTGCTTGTAGCGAAATCCATATAACATATCGCGATCATTAATGACAAGCGAAGAAAGTTTTCGCCATTCCATTGTCTCCAAATTTAAGACGTGAAGATCATTATGGAAGTAAAAACCATCTGTTCCGCCTAAATTACAAAGGCATAATAACACTGTAATTGTAAATATTTCAAATTTTAACACGTGATTAATATTAATAGTTTATTGCATTGATGACGGCAATAATAGAAGCTGCAACACTCCCTCAATGAAAAAGAGCAAAAAGATATCAGTTTGCTGAAATGCTAAAGAATAAGATTAAAATGTTACGTCTAAATCGATTTCCGCAAAAGTAGGCCTTCCAGTAGGGAAACTTGAAAACCCTGTAGATAGTAACTCAATTGTGGAACTTAAGCATTATATGGACAATAACAAAAATACACGAACAAATTAGAAGAAACCTCGATAAAATAATTATTACAAGAATCCAGTTGCTAATGTTTCTAGTCATTAGTGCGTTAAAACTATAACGATACATAGTGATACAGCATTCGCTTAATTGAATTTATAATTTTTCATAAGGTTGTATGACAATGACTTAAAAGAAATTGATATAAAAAATTGAACATTAAGTTGTTCCTACCGAAATGATAAACTTTTTCACCACAAATAGTGAGAGTTGATCCATATATTTTTGCTGGCTTTTCGCCCTTTGTACTTAGACAGCTCATTTTTTTACTGTGCAGGTCAAGTAAATTTACCCGATTTTGAAGCAAACTACCAAATGGATAACCGGTGCCTCCAATAATTAAAAACATATGCTTTGATAAGGCAGCTGCAGCGTTCGAAGCTACACCACATCTGACAAATGAGTTAATTGAAAATTCTTCTTTCTTCCAAGTCTAAAATTGTTCAAAAAATTCCAATATACCAAGCTTAAAGAATTCGTTTAGATATACTCTTCCAAAGTTATTTTCACGTAATAATCAAATAATAACTAAAAATTAGTATTTCCTTGAAAAATAAAATAGTCACGATGGAAACAAATAAGAACCAAATAGTGGTCAATGAGGACAATTTGATAGCCCAGTAGGATCTGTTATGCAGTTATGAAAAACAAATGTAGAATCTTCTAGTATCATTTGAAGTCTACTCCAGTGCTCTAGAATTTTGTCTAGAACACTACAAATTTGGAATGAGCTGAAATATTTTTACGACGGTTTGTGTTGCTGAATAAAATACGCAAAGATGTTTTAGTTTACACGAAAAATTCCATTCGAAGGATAACTTATTTTAACACTAAGCTTTGGTGTACTACAATATAGCGATTTTGTGTGAATTTACTTTTCTTATTTTAAGAAATAATAACTTATTGAAACTTCTGAGGTTGCTTATTAATTTGTCTACATAAATTAGTGTTATAGATTATATATAAAATCGGCTCATGAAACCGTGTTGCAACGTTTGAACAGCAGTTTAAAAACCAAGCAAAGCACGCTAATTGGGCAAGAAATTGGGGGTTCTTGCCTTATCAGAAAGTCTGAATCATTACAAGAGACTTGTAATGTATTTCATTACGCCATCATCTTTAATATTTCTAAAACATCTATTTATTAATTGTAAGCGAGTGAATTATATCAAAGATTTTTCTTCTAGAAAAGATACATTAATTAAAACATCATCAATAAAGTTCACAAAATATTTCCACTGCAATGTTAACAAATATTTTAGCTTTTGCGCATGAAAAATGGAATTAATTATCACAAACCGCAGTTTGTAAAGGAAATTTGGAATTGCAATATTTCAAGACGATTCTTTGCAAACACAATCTATTACACAACAAAAAACATCTATCATTTGTGATTCGTAGTTCCTTCCTCTTTTAAATGATGTACAATGTACAGAATTTAATAACATTTCCTAAGCTTGTACAAAAATTGCAAAGGCAATAATAAACTCTTTTTGAAGATGTATTTTTAACAAAACATTCAACACTGGGCAGCAAATTGCATCCTAGAAGGTGGTCTAAGCGATCAGAAAGTCATTAATTAACCATTAATATAAAGTTGGAGGTTGAAATGTGGATATATAATTGGAAATATTTTTAAATTATCTCTTTTCGAAATTACATGATATATATATATATATATATATATATATAAGAAATTATCTATAAACGCTCGTTTCATAGCTTTAACAATGTTTTGAATTAGTTTTTGTATTGAGATAAAAACGGTTTCTTAGTTTCAATATACAGGTAGACTTTTTAAAAGTCCGATTAAAAGAGAAAGGATTTTTCAAATTGAATTAATCAAAAGAACAATTATCGACAAATCAAAGGAGTGCTTCCAGTAAAAAGTTTATCTTTATTTTATTTTTATTATTGTTATTGTAGAGATGTCTGGTGTATTTTTTATTTAAAATTAAGATTGCAGCCGTTCAAAAATTTAGTTGCAAAAGTAAAGCGAATTCTTACATCAAGTTAAAGCAGTGTTTGTAGAAACGACTTGTCAACGGGACAATTTAAACAACATTAAATCGCATGATTTGTCTTGACGAAATACTTTATAGTCTATGTGGTTACTAATTTTTTTTCTCATGCGTTTAAGCACATCAAAAAATGTATCTTCTAATAATAAAATAAATCAATTTTTTATTGTTTCAAAATTTGTAATTGTTTTACTATTTTCACATATAATGGTAAGTTGTAATGTTCAACATATAATGGTCCTTTGTAAAACCTGATGCATAGTGTTTTGAGTTAAGCTCTATTTTATACATTTCTATCTAAATATCCTTGTCAATTAATTCACTATGTTAATACATTGAAAAAAACGCCTCACTTTTTTGGATTTTGTGATCTTTTGAATGTTTTACTTCACCGTGATAATTGATCCTGTGGACAGCTTTTTATTACATTTTGTAAAGCTTCAACTGTTCTGATTGGCACTATTTTTTGGTTTTTAGATATATCAGTTTTTTACCTCTAACAAGCTCCAAAATATGGGGTAATATTCGCAATTATTAATCGTATCTATTTCCATGATTAGAGTAGACCCTGCTTGGAGACTTATTGCTTTATTAGTTTTAATGTTATTGACGCAGTTTACATAGCATTTACACTGCCAAGTCGACTCTATCTCATTTAATATGTCTTCAAAAACACGGAAAGCTTATTTAGCCCAAACTGGCCACTCATAGAAAATGGCACGGTATTATTATACTGCAATTACTGCTGCTGATTTTTATTCAAATGAACTTGAAAAACCGCATTACAATACCTCACTGTAAACAAAAATTGTAAAAAGCATTAGTTTACAAATTGTTTATTTTATTATGCATTTAACATCAATTCTGTTGTTGGAAAATAGATTTGATGAACTTGAATGCCTTAAAATAAGCAATGTCAATTAAATAGCTTTCATGAATATAACTAACACATTTATATTAATTCTACGGTAAACAATTCAAATGAACATGAAATAAAAGACAATTCACGGAAAAAATGTTTATATACAGTACTGGCCAAAAGTTTGCGAACAGTAACCTGTCTAAAGCGTGTTTTATGCTATTTCTTGGAAAATTCTTAAAATTCCCAATTTTTTCTTAGAATTTACAACAGATTCATTTAACCAATCAAATTAACAAACTTTAGATTTACACACAATACATTTTCTCTGAAAAAGCAGTATCATTATAGTTGAAATATGGTCCGTGGTAGTGAAATTTCACTAACAAAGCGTGCTCAAATTCATATCTTGTACGAGGAGATTTACAATTATCGCGCTATAGCTGTTAGAATGGGCGTGTCAGTATCTTCGGTATCCAGAAGTGTTACTCGCTATCAGCAACTGCAAAATTTTTCCTCTCGCAAGTGGTCTGGAAGACCAAAAGTGACAACCCCTCAGACTGACCGTCTCATTCACGGTTACGTCGTTAATCAACCATTCTCTTCATCTTCTGAAGTCAAAGCAAATCTAGGTGCGGTAGTGCAGAATGTATCAACACGCACCATTAGGCTTCGATTGAATACTACCTTTGATCTTCCATCGTGCAAACCGGCAGCCAAATCC
>CABFPE010000239.1:213574-229847 GCA_900660155.1 Hofstenia miamia
TTTAGAAATTCCTAATGTTCATTGATAACTTTAATGCTAAATTTAGCCCTACCCTTTATCACACAGTATTAAAAACAATTATTGCTATAAAGCATAGTTTCCTTGATTGCCTGTGCACTTGTATTTGCCACACAACCTCAAGTGCTTGATCAAATTAAGTAAAATTAAGTTTTGGAAAGCCTCTGATAATGTAATTGTCATTTACAATTGTTTTTAGTTTAATATTTTGCATTTTGTATATTGAGCACCCAGTTACATGGCTTTAATAACTGTCATGGATTTCTACATTAATTGAGTAATGAATGGAATCCTGTTTTAGGAGTTGTGGACCCAATGAATTCAAGATTTGTTTGGTATGTTCTGTAATCTCAAATTGGGAGATCTTTCCATAATTATGAGCATATATTTAAACATTTTGATGGAAATTATTTGATTATAACTAACTGCATTTGCACTTCAATTGCTATGGTGAATTCTTCAACTAGTTGTTCTGTTGAGCCTAATGCACCTTGGCTTACCATGTAGAATGAGCAGTCTATGTCTAGCAGCTCAAGTGGTATAAGGTTGTGAAGAATTACCATCGCCAAGAGCAGCCTGTATTCTAACAAAGCAAATGAAGATTGGTAGTTCACCAATTTCACTGTAAAAAAATTAAATGATCCTTTCCAAAGTGGTAGTTCAGGTAGCAACCAATTCACATGGCATCTTGCCAAAGCCAAGTCATTAGAATCCATCCTTACCATCCAAGGTGCTAATTGTGTGTCTCAAGTTTAATTTCTAGCTCAATAAAACAAATTTAGATCAGTGTTTGTTATCTCAGCTCATGTAATAAAGATATTAAATAATGTGTAATTACCATGTATTTGTGTATGCCAATGGCATAATATATTTGCATTGTGTGATAGTATGTGTGTGTATGATCAATAGATTTAGCAGTTCTTTTATTCCCTATGCCTATTCATAGCCTAAAGTGACCACAATATGGGCTCACATCTGTTAAGGAGCAAGTTATTGCCCCAGGCACAGCAGAGTTCCTCCAACATTATCACTGGATCTTACAATTGCATTATTATAAAATTCATACCAAAGCTAAAAAGGTTAGTAGATAATAAAATAATGAAAGAGCAAATGTTATCCAGTGAGAACAAAATTTATTTGACATTCAATAACAGTAAGTTCCCTATTTATTACAAGAAAAGGTAAATATTTACCATTTTACAAAAATACACTTGTTTCCCTTGCAAATTTAACAAGCAATTACATGTAATCTCTAACTCAAGGGGACAGTTACTAAATTTGAAACTTAAGTTCAAAAAAACAACAAATTAATAAAATCACTAAATCAAAGGTAGTAAATAGCACCAAATTAATTGGAGAGTGCCAATAATTGAATAAAAATTAAAGAAAAGCCCTGAGTGACTCTGCATGCCCCCCATTGCATGTTTAAGGTTGTGGTAACAGTTAGACAGTAGGGCCACACAACAACTTCTGGGCTTCTTCTATCATTTCTTTTGCCAGCACATCATCCCAAGATGAAACCTCTGCATACCAGGGTCGCCTAGTGACCTGCATCAGTGCCTCCCATTGATTGACAGTTTTGCTGCATAGCCTAAAATACTTGAGCTACAGTAGCCTTGAACTAATGGGGCAATTGTGTCATAGTATGTTCAGCCTCCACATGAAGGTATCATAAAATCATTCATACAGACAAAGGCCCTTGAGGGTGATAAGGAGTATCATTAAGGCATCAGTGTCTGAAGTGTGTGCGTCCTCAGTGCTAATCTTAGTATTGGGGTAAAAGTGTAGAAAGACTTCTCTGAGGGATCCCATATGAGTAGCATGATCTACAAACAGTGAGCAATACTCATTCAACTGTTGTAGTGTCATCTCCTCAGGATCTGTGATGCTGGCATGTAGCATGGTAATGATCTTGATGCATTTGGTTACATCATAGTAGTGAGTGATGGTTTCTGCTTTGTTGGCCCACATGAGGTTGCCTCCAGCTTGAAATAAAATGACAATGTGGGGGTCAAGGGAGTTAATCTTTCTCCAGTTGGGTGGAGATAGGCTGCCCTTTTTGAAAAATATCCTTGATGGTAAGCTTCCCATTGATATATATGTGCTTGGGATTTCTGCCTTCCAACAATGCACAATGGGTCTCTTTGTACTCCTTCCTTTGCATAGCTCTGTTGACTTTAGAGGCAGTCAAGATGTAATTAATATGGTCAGTGAGATGGGCAGAGACTTTCTTCTTTCCACTGTGTACTCTCTATGATGGCAAGATCAGTGGCATCATTAGGCAAGGTGGCAGAATGCAGATAAGGTTGTTCTTCTCAACATTGTTCTCTAATTGGGCAATGCTAGACTTGCTCCAAATGGAGGCTGTTCCAATAGTGATGGGATAATTTATTTTCACATCCTTGATGGTTTCCCAAAAAGTGCTGCAGAGTCTGTGGCTCCATAAATTTTCAATCTGTGAGGTAGAGAGGTGTAGGCAGGCTGTGGTTCACTCTACATCCAGGGTGAGTTGTTGCCCTGGTGATAGTAGGAGGACCAACTCTTCCTTAGTTAGCATCTTGGTAAGACACCATTTCATGAGAACCAAGATGTTGTTGTCATTGTTGGGCTCAACAATTCTATTGACTATTGCTGGTTTCTCAGCAAACTCTTCAGGGCAATGCTTGATGGTGAGAATTTGTTCATTGTCTGTAAGAGACCAAGCTGGTGTGAGCTTCAGTGAGACTGTGACTCTGGAGAATTTCTCTAGATTGACAGCTTCAATGAGGGCTTTAGTTGCTGGCAATACCTCAATAGCTGATGAGGATAATAGTTCTTCCTCATGGTAGAATTGTTCAGGTGTCTTCATAGTTTGTCCCAAAATGGTAATGGGGATAATCTCTCCATCCTTGGTTGCTTGTCACTGCGTCTTGGTGAGTTTGCTGTATCTGCACTCCAGATAGTTGAGGCACTCCAGGTTAAACAGAATCTCTGTGCATGAGTGGAAATCATAGTGACCAACAAGCTCAATAAATTGCTTCATTAAACCATATTTGCAGTGCATGAGTCAGTTGGTGCACAGGGGTGCATATTCTGAATTAAGCAAAGGGAATTTCATCTCAGCAGTGGCTCCCCACATGTATTTCTTGAGTGTGTCCAAAAAGATATTTAAGTTAGAGAAAGCAACTCCTAAATGGTTTACAATCATCTGTGGCAGAAGGCAACCAAGGGGTCCACTGGATCCAATGAGACAGGCATAGAATTTCTCAAAACGTTCCAAGTACTCTGGAATTGCCAAATGGTTGTTCCAACTGTGCATGTAGAGGAGTCCAGCTTCAGTAAGCTTCCAATGATAACATTGGAAGTATCTTTTGGTGACATTGCTTATGGCCTGATTAGGGTTTTTCACTTTACAGATAATTTCAGACAAAAAAGTATCATGTAACTGATGGGTGGCAATTTCTTTCTCTGAGATCTCCTCTTTCACCATAATGGGGAGGATTGCTTTTCCATTCTGATCTGCATTAATGTCAGGAAGGAGCTTGTACTCACAAGCAGGGATAAATCTAAAAGGAGTTTTCTCACCAGGTGGCTTTCACAGGTCTCTCTCATAACTTGGCAGAGCAGTGAAATAATCAGCATTGAGATGTAATCTCCCTGGGTGATGAGTGATAGTAAAGGTGAAATTATTGAGATATTCCAACCATTGGTGACAATGTTTGACTTGTTGCCAGAGAATTTCTTGAGCCATGCTAGCTCAGAGTTATTGGTGCAGACAACAAATTGGCGACCTATGATGAAGAATTGAAACTTCTTCAGACTTTATTGCTCTGTAATTTAGCTCTGCATTCTGAAGCTTCCAGCTAAAATACTGTACTGGGAATTCCTGACCTTTGATCATTTGACTGAGAATGCCACTGATGGCAACTGAACTTGCATTGTAATCAATGATAAATTCCTTCATGTAATCAGGCATATTCAGACTGGGGATCCATCTAAGCTCTTGCTTCACAGCATCTAGCTCTTCCTGTTCAGCCCAGGTCCAGCAGAAGTCAGTGTTCTTGCAGAGTAGGTTTGATATGTGTTTTGTATGGTTGGCCAGTTCAGAGATGAAGGAGCCATAGTAATTTAAAAAGCCCATCAGGCATTGGACGTCCTTGCATGAGCATGGAGTCTCAATATGGTCGAGATGGTCCTTTGCATTGTTTTTAATTGAAATTCTTCTGGGTTCAATCACCCTGCCCAAGAATGTAACTCATGGTGAAATAAGTGAACATTTATTTCCATTGACCTGGAGTCCAGAGTCATACAAAATCTTGAGAGTGTGACCCAACTTATCTAAGTGATCAGAGAATGTGTGTCCTGCAACTAGAATGTTGTCCATTTATGCAGTGATCCCAGGCTTGAGAACATTGGCCCCATTCCATAATACATGCATGACATAACACTGAAATGTATCTGGAGCATTACAGAGCCTGAAGGCCATGTATTTCCACTTGAAAAGGCCATAAGGCGTAATAAAAGCAGTTTTCAGGATGTTGGCAGCCTTCATCAGTATCTGCCAATAGGCTTTACAAAGATCCAAGCATGAGAACAAACTGTACTTGCTGGCATCATATAGAAGACACTTGATGCGAGGTAACAGATCCACATCTTTGATAGAGACATTGTTTAATTGTCAAAAGTCAATGCAGAGGCAGTACTTCTCACCTTGTCAGATAAACACCATGTGTGCAGCATATGGGCTGTCTATTCTGAATGATCCCACTTTCAATGAGATCACTAAGGATCTGTTTGTATTCCATTCTTAAGTTCTCTGGTACTCTTTGAACTGGCAACCAAATGGGGCAATCACTCTTGGTTTCAATAGTATGTTGTTCCCCAATGGCTTTTCCAAGACTAATGGATTCATAATTAAATACATTGTGGTGCTGGCACAAAGGAGCAGATAGTGCATCACATTCTTGTGGACTCAGGTGTCCATGAGTTTTCTCATTCAAAACTGGGATCTGGACTGGATTGCTGGGCTCACTCAAATCGTGAATCATGGTAAGAACAGGCAGGCAGGCAGCTGCTCTGAGTTAGAGTTGGCCCAGCATTGTGACAATTGTTAACTTGGTAGGATCCATTCAGATCAGATGTGCAGAACTGTTGAGCACATTGACATAGGTTTTGCCATGAGAGACATTACAAAGGTCTGGACAGAGATGTAGACCACAAAGGCATCTTCCCCTTTGTCCTGAGATCATGATGTCTCCCTCATAAGGAGAGTTGATAGTGACAGCAACTCGTCACCAGTGCCACAGTTCCACAACAACAGTTTCAATTAAAGTTAATATGATTTCTTGGTTACAAGTGGCAGTAAGCTCCTCTTGAGGCTCACTTTTGTGAATTCAGAGTGTGTTTGTTCCATAGTCTATCACANACTCTTGCTTTCATGATGTGCCTTCATCTACTTGTCTCAGTGTTGTTGATCCATTTGTCTCATCTTGCAGGTTGATTCATTGTTGCACTCAGTGTTGGGCTGGTGGTTGATTCTCTGTTCTTTTCATGGTTGCTAAACAAAGATATAAGATTAAGGTCCCAATCCTGGTATTTAAGTGATCTAAATATCTCTGATCTCTAGCTTTTCATTTAGGCAAAATACAAGTAGCTATAGTGTTGCTACTACTACTGAGGTTAATATCCATTCTGATCTGTGTTAATGTCAGGAAGGGGCTCATACTCACATGCTGGGATAAATCCAAAAGGAGTTTTCTCACCAGACAGCTTTCACAAGTCTCTCTCATAACTTGGCAGAGCAGTGAAATAATTGGTGTTGAGATGCAATCTCCCTGGACAATGAGTGATAGCAAAGGTGAAATCATTGAGATATTCCAACCATCAGGTGATGATATTCAACTTGTCACCAGAAAATTTTTTGAGCCATGCTAGTGTAGAGTTATTGGTGCAGACAACAAATCAACAACCTAGGATGAAGAATTGAAACTTCTTCAGACTCTCAACAAGCACTAACATTTCAGACTTTGTTGCTCTGTAATTTAGCTTGGTATTCCAAAGCTTCTGGCTAAAGTACTGTACTGGGCATTTCTGGCCATTGATCATTTGACTGAGGATGCCACTGATGATGACTGAACTCACATCACAGTTGATGATAAATTCCTTCATGTAATCAGGCGTATTCAGACTGGGGATCTGTCTAAGCTCTTGCTTCACAGCATCCAGCTCTTCCTCTTCAGCCCTGGTCCAGCAGAATTCAGTGTTTTTGCGGAGTAAGTTAGATATGTGTTTTGTACAGTTGGCTAGTTCAGAGATGAAGGAGCCATAGTAATTTAAAAAGCCCATCAAGTGTTGGACATCCTTGCATGAGCGTGGAGTCTCAATATGGTCAAGATGGTCCTTTGCATCATTCTTAATTTATATTCTTCCAAGTTCAATCACCCTGCCCAAGAAGGTAACTCATAGCAAAATAAGTGAACATGTATTTCCATTGACCCAGAGTCTAGAGTCATACAAAATCTTGAAAGTGAGACCCAACCTATCTAGGGGATCAGAGAATGTGTGTCCTGCAATGAGAATATTGTCAATATATGTGGTGATCCCAGGTTTGAGAATGTTGGCCCCATTCTGTAATACATGTGTAATGTAACACTGGAATGTAATTAGAGCATTACAAAGCCTGAAGGCCATGTATTTCCACTCAAAAAGGCTGTAAGGCATAATAAAAGTGGTTTTTGGGATGTTGGCAGGCTTCATTGGTATCTTCCAATAGGCTTTACAAAGAACCAAGCATGAGAACAAATGGTACTTGCTGGCATCATATAGAAGATCCTTGATGCAAGGTAATGGATATTCATCCTTGATCATGACATCATTTAATCATTGGTACTTCTCACCTTGGCAGATAAACCCCATGAGTGCAGCATACAGGCTGTTGCTATTCTGTATGATCCCACTTTCAATAAGATCACTAAGGATCTGTTTGTATTCCACTCTTAAGTTCTTGGGTACTCTTTGAACTGGCAATCAAATGGGGTGATCACTCTTGGTTTTAATGGCATGTTGTTCCCCAATGGCCTTTCCAACACTAATAGATCCATATTTAAATACACCATGGTGCTGGCACAAAAGAGCAGATAGCATGTTACATTCTTGTTGACTCAGGTGTCCATGAGTTTTCTCATTCAAAACTGGGATCTGGACTGGATTGCTGGACTCACTCAAATCGTGAATCATGGTAAGAACAGGCAGGCAGGCAGCTGCTCTGAGTTAGAGTTGGCCCAGCATTGTGACAATTGTTAACTTGGTAGGATCCATTCAGATCAGATGTGCAGAACTGTTGAGCACATTGACATAGGTTTTGCCATGAGAGACATTACAAAGGTCTGGAGAGAGATGTAGACCACAAAGGCATCTTCCCCTTTGTCCTGAGATCATGATGTCTCCCTCATAAGGAGAGTTGATAGTGACAGCAACTCGTCACCAGTGCCACAGTTCCACAACAACAGTTTCAATTAAAGTTAATATGATTTCTTGGTTACAAGTGGCAGTAAGCTCCTCTTGAGGCTCACTTTTGTGAATTCAGAGTGTGTTTGTTCCATAGTCTATCACACATGCATTTTTCTGGAGGAAATCATTTCCCAGAATGACATTGTATGGCAAGGGCCAATTGCAGGTATCAACCACAATAAGGTCTACTTGGAAGCATTCTTGATGCATACATAACTCAAGGTTGTTGATTTGACCCTTCAGTGAAATGGTGTTCCCTGAAGCATCCAACAAGCACACTGTAGATGGAGACAAATCATCTCTTTGTAGGCAAAGCTTGTCATAACAGGTGTCACTTATGATGGAGACAGAGGCTCCTGTATCAATAGTGGCGTTAATCAATAATCCATTCACATCTGCAGGGATGACATTAGTTTGCAGTAACAAGGTTATCACCAAAACATCATGCACATGGTTTTCAGGAGGTGGCACTCCATTTAAATGACTGACAGACTCAACCAGGGTGTCAGGAGTACACACTTCAGCTGACAGCTCATCAATGATAATACCATTTCCATCTGCAATTAGGCGGATTACTGCCCCACTCTGAGTATGAATGTGAGCTGATTGACATTTGTTATCTGTTTTCTTCTGCACTGTAGCAGAACTTGAAGAAGTTAATGTTTTGGAGGTCATTTGACCCATCTTCAGGTCACCAGCATCTTTCTCAATGCGCCTTGTATTTTGTAACAAGTAGACAATACTTATTGCCTTCTTAATGATAGAGTTTAGGTCATCCTCCAGATTTCACTTTAGTTCAAGGTGGCTCCTGATGGTAGAAGGGAATCCCTGACAAATATATGAAAAAAGATCATGTCACAAATACTCTGGAGTTAACATTGTCTCCCTTCTTGAAGGAAAGATCACATAAAAGCATCTTGTATTGCTGCTTGATGTGAGGTGCTTTGTAGTGGTCCTTGAAGTGACTAATGAGTAATTGATAATTTGTCTTAACTTCCCTATCCAGCATCATGTACTGATTGTACACAAGGCCCATAAAGGAACATGGGAAATTGAGCAGCAGCAGCATCATGAGTGGTTTTATATTGCTTCATTGAAAGCTTGAAAAGAAAGTGACAGTTGTTGAATGACTGTGAAATTTCATCTATTTTACTGTTGAATTTAGGCAACACTGAGTGTTGGTTGAAAAGATTTGATTGTTCATTTCCCAATGCTTCAGTAGAAAAAATGGATTGAGTGAAGCATGGCCTGTGAGTTGTTGTAGACCCAATTGGGTCACTCAGAAGCAAAGGTGGAACAATCATAGTAGTTGGGGCAACTGTGACATTTGTGGGTGCTGAGGGCACAACTGTTATGCTTCAGGGTACAAGAGCTCTGCATAGCTACTGTAGTTAGCATGGTGACTTGCAAAAGAGTAGGCTGAGTGAAGGTAGGTGCTCCACTTGTAAAAGAGGTAATGGGGGTAACAAATAGTGGCGTTGTAGGTACTGACACAGCATGAGAAAGGTGGGTAGACATTTTCTTTGAGATAACCATTGAGAATCTTTCTGAAAGAGCATTGAGAGCCTTGTCCAAAGAGTGTGAGTTACATACTCAGGTTCTTCTGATGAAATCAGTGGGAAATGCTGGACCAATTCCTGAATTTGCATCTCTTAGGCTGAGATCAAGTTGAGCAGGCATCTCTCATATTGCCAAGCAGCAGTGGCTTGCTGTCTCATTTTGGCTTGTAAGGAGTCAAAATGGGCTTTGCAGGAGCTGCACTGTGAGATCTGTTCAGCAAGGGCTTCTCTGAGCTGTTGAACTTCAGGTGTCAGCAACTCAGAAGGAGGCAATGGTGGTGTATACAAAATAAACGGGTTCAACAGGGCAGCAGGAGCAGGGGTCTCTTGCAGAAAAACTTCAGAGTGTGTAGATATACCAGAAACAGGTTTGGTGGGGTAGGAGTAGGTAAAACAACAACAGAACTAAGTCCAACTGTGTTAAGGACAGCATCCAAGCTGCCAGTGCTCACACAGGGGAAACCCTGAGTGGGAATCCCATTATGAGAAATAGACACATCCATATCCATAAGAACAAGAATAAGTAAACAAGTAAAAGTAAAGTAAGAGAAAAGGTTCCAATAACAATTCCAATAATGTAGGAGAAACATCCAACTGTGTAGGAGAAATAAAAACAACTTGACAGATGGTAGCAAGGCATGGGCACAACAATCCAAATTCTAGAACAATGAGACTATGTGAATATGGCACTAAGAATGGGTAAGAATAGAATCAAGGCTTGGTAACAGCATCAGATTGCGGAATTGAAAATGCAGAATTATGTATAAGGCAAAGTTGTAGATCAATGGGTGGTGAAAAACAAAACCAGATACAATAAGAAAACATTATAGCAGTTCTGTGTCACATTGCAATTGCCAAGTAAACAGGTGACCACCTTGGTAGGTGCACAAACTTCATGACTGGAGTACATCTCCAAATGTTGATCCATCTGCACACATTAACAGAATGGAGTAGATAGTTTAACTGATACTCCAGAGTGTCCAGGAATCACATCAGGGTCACCATGTAGAATGAGCAGTCTATGTCTAGCAGGTCAAGTGGTATAAGGTTGTGAAGAATTACCATCGCCAAGAGCAGCCTGTATTCTAACAAAGCAAATGAAGATTGGTAGTTTGCCAATTTCACTGTAGAAAAATTAAATGATCCTTTCCAATGTGGCAGTTAAGGTAGCAACCAATTCACATGGCATCTTGCCAAAGCCAAGTCATTAGAATCCATCCTTACCATCCAAGGTGCTAATTGTGTGTCTCCAGTTTAATTTCTAGCTCAATAAAACAAATTTAGCTCAGTGTTTGTTATCTCAGCTCATTTAATAAAGATACTAAATAACGTGTAATTCCCATGTATTTGTGTATGCCAATAGCATAATATATTTGCATTGTGTGATAGTATGTGTGTGTATGATCAATAGATTTAGCAGTTCTTTTATTCCCTATGCCTATTCATAGACTAAAGCAACCAAAATATTGGCTCACATCTGTTAAGGAGCAAGTTATTGCCCCAGGCACAGCAGAGTTCCTCCAACATTATCACTGGATCTTACAATTGCATTATTATAAAATTCATACCAAAGCTAAAAAGGTTAGTAGATAATAAAATAAAGATAGAGCAAATGTTATCCAGCAAGAATGAAATTTATTTGACATTTGATAACAGTAAGTTCCCTATTTATTACAAAAAAGGTAAATATTTACCATTTTACAAAAATACACTTGTTTCCCTTGCAAATTTAACAAGCAATTACATGTAATCTCTAACTCAAGGGGACAGTTACTAAATTTGATACTTAAGTTCAAAAAAACAACAAATTAATAAAATCACTAAATCAAAGGTAGTAAATAGCACTGAATTAATTAGAGAGTGCCAATAATTGAATAAAAATTAAAGAAAGGTCCTGAGTCACTAAGGAACCTTCCCAATGTTATTTTTATATTTGTTATCTTATTGATTTTACTATTTCCATCCTTCAGATGACACAACAGTGGCATGATTTTGATTTTTAAATATAGTTTTGTTGTGCTATTTAGTTATTGTCCCCTTGATTACTTAGCACATGTCATTGCTTGATTAAATTTGCAATATGATAGTATTGTAAAAGTGAGAGAATTGATTTTAGTTTACCAAATCTGTGATATTTTTTTATTGAAATTTGATAAAGTAGTTTGTTGCTATGATAATTGAGTAAGTTACCAACAACAATTTTGGGAGTTTCCTCCTCTGATCTAGGGATGACAAATTGTTCCTATGACAGTGGCAGAAAAAATTGTGGAGCACTCTAGGTTTTGGCTACAGATACATGTAGGCTATTAAAAATTGCATTCAAATGCAACATAAACATGCACATAATTAATAGACTGTAGTTAAACCATTCCTGTTGGATAGTAAAAATGCATGGCAATTACATGCTATTTATATATTTGCTGAAATCTAAGAAAACAACTGAGATTGCATATTAAGCAAGATAATAAGATGTGGGGCACATAGGGCAGCACTGCACAAACAAGTTGCTGATACTCCCATGTTGGACATAACTTCTGCATGATGTCATTTAAATTGGTTATCTTTGATTTTTGTTTCATTTTTGGAGTCTAAACAATTACTTGTTACAAAGATAAATTACCAATGTTTCTTGCTTACCTGGAATCAGTTAGAATCATGGTTATTATAGTTAATGTTCACCTAAGTGATGTTCTGCATTATGTTCTCTGGTACTGTTTACAATATAGCCAGCCCAGTGATTTTACAATACCTTCTGATTTGTGAGGTAAGGTAACCACAACTGTACACATGCACAAATGTTGTGAGTTCAAATCCCACCAAGTCAAATATAACAATAATATATATTGCAATTACCTTGTATTTAGAATATTTAATTATCTAATGATTTATAGTGTTCTAAACTTCAATAAAACTCTCATAGTATTCTATTTCAAACAACCACAAAAGGAATCAAAGAAATAGAAATAATTAAACAATGTATTAATGTCATAGTAAGGCTTACCTTTAATGATGAAATACAATTAACAGCAAGTGTTCCTCAATGAAAAGTCATATAAGGTTCTACAAAAATTAGTGTTAGCATGGATGTTTGGAAAAAATACTATTAAAAAAAACTAAAGAGAATCATTTTGGCAGATCTTGATATAGCAGATGTGAAGAACAAAAGTTAGAGGGGAATTGAAAACAATAAAAATAACATACAGTTAATTCTTTTTAAGGAAAGCTGATAGAAATCTACAGTTCTAAGAAAGCACTTTTTTCAAAATTTTCTACTTAACAACACAAAAAAATTTGAATTTGGTTTGATAGATTTTAACATGCTGAATTTTTAACCCATAGAGCTATTTTTTATTACTCAGAACCTTTGAGAATATTGCCCACATCTGGGCCCCTAGCTTATACAAGGACACTGCAATTTTAGGATTTGGATTTTAAAAATACTTCAAGATTTGAATTTTTATTCAAGTGTGTACAATGTATTTTCCAATTCAATGAATCAACAATTTTGATTCATTGTTTTTAATTAACCCAGGTTTTTTAGTAATTGGAATGTAAGAACTTGAACTGAAATTAGCTCACAAAACCAGATCAAAACAACTTGGAAGAGAAATCATTAATACTTGAATTTGAACTCAATTATAAAATCCCATAAGTACCATAAAATTTGAATTGTTTTAAATTTCAGTGTCTTTATAAACTGCAAATAATTATATTTTGTCTTACAAAACATTAAGAATTATCATAAAAATTGTATTTTACTCTTAAAGAACTCAGAATAAGAAAAAACTTGGAATTTTCTTTAAAAAATTACTCAAACTTGACTAATTAACTTGAACTTCAACTCAAAAACTCTGAATTTACCAAATAGTAATATAGTAAGTTTTTGCAAAAATAACCACATAAAATTGTGGATACATTTGTTGATTAGCAGGAGCCCTATTTATGTATATGCACACAATTACTACAAAAATTTAGTAGCTAAAATTATATTACTCTAAAAGTGAAAATACAATTTTCAAATAAACTAAAAATGATAAAACTACTAAACACTTGAAGTCAGTTGCTAATGGTTGCAAAAAATATAATTTACCAATTTGCATGATGGGCAACAAATCCAAATATGATACAATTAACAGCAGCTTCTGTCACCACGCCTTGATATTGACTTTTCATTTGAAAATGAACTAACAAGGGCCATTCTTATTGCTGAGTCGCTCAGGGACTTTTGGTGATTTTATTTTCTAAACATTTATTTTGTATTTCTACGTCACTCTGACGTCAGTGTTTATTTTCAATCTCAGGTTGCTATTGCTAATTTGACGTCCCCTCGATGGTGCTTATTGTTGCTCAAATTTAATTTTGCGAGGGGAAAGAATTTGATCCTGTTAAATTACATGGACATTTGATTATTGTAAACAAAGGCAGGTGATCGTTGCATGCTACAATAAAAACTAATTCATGTTTTTATCATTTTCACTCTCTGCAGGCATGCTTTAGCCTATCATTTAGATCTGCTAGTTATATCATGCTCCACCAAAATTTTTTAAATTTTTTGCCTCCTAGTGAGCAACTTTGATGAACCATATTATATGGTTTTACATTGATGCAAGCTTTGGCTAAAATTCATTTCATTATTGGAATCTAAGTTTGCTTTAATACATTATGAATAACTTTTATGAATTTGATTCCTTAAAGTGAGTTATTCCAATAAAAGCATAACATATCATCAGAAAAGAGCAACTATAAACTTAATGCAAAATAGATTATTGCAATATTGAAACAGTGAGATTTGTACTCACAATGGTTGTAAATGTGTTTATCTTAAACAATGAATAGAAGGTTTCTGTAACACTACATTAAGTTTAACAGAACAAGTTTTGTAGACAAAATTACTGAAAGTAATACAACCAAAGTGATACCCTTTTAATGTGGATCAGTATTTCAATATTTATAATGCACTAGTATCTATTATTATATCAAGATGATATAAAAATGCAAAGAGAAACTTTTACACTGACCATTGACCAAAACAAACAAATACAGTGTTTTAAACTAAACATACACTAGAAATTATTTAATTATTTTGAGATTCCATTAAGATTGAAATGAAAATATATATATATATATATAAAAGTATTAAATTGTACTAATTAATTTTTGATATTTTATTTTTTTACTAATTTATCTGAGAATCAAAAATTGACCATACATATAAATGAACAAACTGAATAAGACTAATTAATTCACATTCCTGAAAGTTGATTTGCATTTGATGTTTTTCATTCAATGGTTATTCATTCAATTTGTATGGCCTCCCTTTCGTAATTTTGTATAATTACAGTATATACTTTTCATGAGATTGTTATGAATGGCTACAATTAAGAAATATTTTAGTATTTCCAGCACATTATGCAATTAATAATAGATTATTAACAAAAATTCTAAGCATGAGAATTGCAACATATTTGAATAATGGAACAAGCTTATGACAGAAAATTATAATTTATTAAGGTTGCCATCTCTAGTGTTTGATTATAATAAATTGCTAATAAACTTATATTTTAAGATGCTGGATACATGAGCAACACATTGCCAAGTGTCTGTTTTGAGATGAATTTTGAAACGTTTTAGGTTTAATTGTGGTGAAAATGTGACAATTAGGATGCAACCATAGTAAACAACAATTTCTATGACGATAATGGGGTTAAGATTCATTCTGTAGAATTTAGCCTTGGAATTGTGTTTTCTATTCTTTCTTTCTTTCTGTTAATTTAAAATAACAGCTTAGTACAGCACATTTTATATTTTTATGAACAGCTAAACAAAGTCACATCTGTATTTGTTATAATAGGGGTTCGAAATTGATTTTAGTACTAATTATGGTATTTTCATGATATAATGAACATGTTTAAATTTGGAAATTACTAACTTTAAAAATGTTGTTTAATTTATTTAAGTAATTAGAAAAACAGAAGCTCACAATACTAATTTCTGAAAATTCTGTAAAACTGATTGTCTCAAACATTTTTCTGGTTTCTTAAAACGTAATGGAAAATATTAATAGCATCTTATCTATAGGTGAAAATTATTTTTCGATTTGCATGCAATACACCTAAAATTTGGCACCATCTTCATTAGCATTTCATGGAATAATTTTTATAGTTCCAATTTTTTGTTTATTCAATATCCCACCCTTAACGTAATTTATGGCACACGGCGGTGAATTCGAAATAGGATTCGGTAGGTTAACAACTTATTCGAACATCATAAATATTTTGCACTCAGCTCTATTAAACACTTTGCAAATGAGCTGCAGAAATGCTTAGTTGAATTCAATTAATTTTTATAAAATGCAATTTGAGAAATTGTTCAATATATGTAAATTTGTAGCAACTTTTGCATTTGTCTAAAGCTTAAATAATGTGCAAATGAAACATAAAATTTCAAATTTAATGAGGTATTGGTAATCACATGATATTTCTAGAAATATCATATTAATCTGATATTTATAAAATAAATGTTCGTAAAAGTTGTATATTATGAAACCTATTTATGAACTTGATTCAAAATAAACAGATTTGCGTTGGCATTGATAGCATTTACGTTTTCCATCTGCATTGTTTGTACTACTCGAACCGACCAGTGTATATATGTTGTTCGAACTATTTAAGTGAAAAAATAAATGAAAGGACAGGAATAATCAGCTTAATTTATAATTTTAATTAAAATGCAGATTTTCACTGAAGTAGCACTGTAAAACAACATAGTGTTGAGTTCTGGATTATGTGTAAATCAGATTAAAGTGATGTTGATTCAAGTTGTTGTAAGTAGTGCGTTTAAAATTCATGATTTCTAAAATTATTTTCCCAATAAATTTATTTACATTACTTATGAAATAGTATATTTTACATCATATATGATATTTCATATCATATGACTATGATAAGTTATATGTTGCTCCTGACAATTATTTCTGCTCAATGCTTATCCTGACTGATCTGTCATCAGCCTTTGACACTGTTGACCATGTTGCCTTGCTACGCCGTTTAAGACATAGTTCTGCCTTTGATGGTACTGTTCTTCAGTGAATTCATTCATGTCTCTCTAACAGGCGATTCAAGGTCTCCTCTGCGAATTCATCTTCCTCTAGCTATCCGCTAAACTGTGGCGTCCCACAAGGCTCTGTACTTGATCCCGTTCTTTTCAAC
>CABFPE010000239.1:290496-325806 GCA_900660155.1 Hofstenia miamia
TCACAGGAGATGAAATAGGAGCAAATGGAAGAGTAGGCGAAGTCGGAGAAGGGCTCAGCAAAGAGGAAAGCCATCAAAGATTTCTTGAAGCTCGGTGGCGGGGAAAAGAAATCAATCGCTGTTGGAGGGTTGCGAGTCAATATGTAATTAGCAGCAGTGCAAGCACGATTGAAAAACGAGTGAAGGGTGCGATGTTTCTTTGTACGACGAATGGAGAAGGTGACAACATCATCAGAGCGAGTGCAGCAGGAATTAGAGAACTTAATGAAATCAAAAGGATCAAGATCACAGGCATGGAAGTAGAGTGACAGCGGGAGAGTGGAGAATTTCAGCAGAGCGTCTTTATAGTCCAAAGAGGAAATCCATTTGAAAGCGCGTTTCTGGAAACGTTCCATGGAGTGGGACAAAGCACGAGAAGGCCACCAACAAGGAGACGCGTAGAGAAGAATGGCGCGAGGAATGGACTTGAACAAAGAGAGTTTCACAGCGGACGAGGTATTAAAAGGAACATTACGGAAAAGGGCAAATAGCGAGGAATTAGCTTTGCGGAGACGCAAAGACACATGTCCAGTCCAATTTAAGTTTGCAGCAAGTTGAACTCCAAGATGAGTGTGATGAGGCGCAAAGTTCACAGGTAGAGGCAAATCAGAAGGGGGAGGCACAGAAAAGGAAATACCACATGTCTTGGTAGTGCTAAAATCGAGATGGTTGACAGAGGACCAAGTAGACAAGTGCTCAATATCAACTGAGAAGGAATCACTAAAAACGGGCAGCGAAGATGAGAGAGCAGCATTAAGTGACAGAAAGTCACTGTTAAATCGAGCATATTGTGGAGCAGCCGGATTAGCAGATGGAGAAGTAGAGTTGACAAACAGATGAAAGCTGACGAATGAGTGATCTGGCAGCTTAGCAGGAACAGGGATTACAGATATGTCAAATATGTAATCGGGGTGAGAGCACAGAACCAAATCAAGCAGGGAGGAGCTGGAAGTAGGAGAAAATACAAGTTGTTCAAGAGAATAGCAGGCAAAAACTTCTAAAACTGCAGACTCATAAGTGTCAGTAGAGTCGAACGCATTCCAGCAGACATTAGGAAGATTGAAGTCACCACAAACAACTTATAAATATCTTTGAAAGAATGTCTTTTTTTCATCTTTAGAATCAATCATAGATATACATCCTTTGTTTATGGCTCTAAACTCTCTTGCTAAGTACAGAAAGCACTCTAATACGTAAGCTAGTAATGGCATTATTGAAGAACACCATGAACTTCTTTTATTTGAATAAAAATTATCAAAAAAATGTAATAAGTTTTAGTTTTGAAGTTTAAGTGCAAAATTTAATGGAAGAGTTTGATTTTCTAAAGAAAAGACCGATCCGTGAAGTGAATATATTAGATTATGTATTGCAAAACAGGCAATCACATGCATCGTAAGATCGCCCTCGGAATTACGTATCGAAATTCTTTGAAGAAATCAACTTTGCAAAGAATGGGATCGAAATGGTTTCAATTGAATCAGTTGTTAATTTATAAGCTTGGTTCCAAGGTCTTAATCATTATCATTTGTAATCACGATATTGTATTTGCCGATGGAGCGGTGTTCCCTGCATTTGAAAAAAAACTTTGACCAAAATCAGGTAAGCAATCGAGTCGGATAGTAATTTCTTTCTTCTAATTTTATACCTGACTTAGTCAAATAGGAATGTAAAGCGTTTTCAAAACCAGATACTTGGTTTAAACAGTTTGCAGACTAAACTGTTGGAAATCATTGCTAATTTTGTCAACATATTTCATGGAAACAATGGTTCCTTATTCAACTGCGTATTGGATTTGCTGGAATTTGGCAAGACCTCACTGAGACAGATATTTTTTTATATTTTTTATATTTTGCTTGTTCATAACTTGTTTAGCACATCAAACATTGTTTACTTCAAGCTGCTGTAATTTGTTTTGCTTTTGCATGCAACAAAAGACCGCGTAAACAGTTTCATTTTGTGAATGAAATCGGAATCTTTTTCGGAAACCAGGTTTTTACACAGACAACGCATCTTGAGCGTCATTTCCATATCCAGTAGTGAGATGCTCTATTCTATTTCATATGGATAGAGTTGGATCAGGTCAGGCGCATCGGATGGATCTAATTTTTGGTCCGTTTATGGGATCTGGCAATGGGGTAGCATCCCACCCCAACCCCCCTAACAGCGAAAGCATGTTTTTTCACAAGAGTTTTTTGCATTATAGTTTTTAATAGAATTGTGAAGTGGAGTAAAGACCTGAGTTAGTAACTCGTTTTCTATCAAGCATTAGCAAATGACCTTATCGTGTGTCACCATCTTAAATCAACGCATGGCACATATTTACAATTTTATTACGCGCCACACTTTGTTATTTATAATTTCAGTTCATTACACATCATAATTAATATGGAACATCACTAAATCAAAAATGCTTTCATCACATTTTTGTTCAATGTTTATAAGCTTTTAACGGCAAAAAAACTCATGAGGAATCGTTAAAACCCCACCCTGTATATATCAAACAATCTCAAATGAGGCTTCCTTCGTCGCCAATTTGCTACCAAAATATGGACTGGCTCACTGACTATATTATGCTATTTTGAAGATAGTTGCTTAAAAGCATAATTATATTTGAATGTTTAAATGCAGAATTAATTCAATGTAAATGAATGCATTTCTCTATTTTTACTAAGTTTTTTGGTGTATTTTCAGTAAATTAAATTCCAACGTTGGTGGGTTTCGCAATGACAGATGTAAGTGTGTTTCTATATTAAAAAACTAGTTTTTCCTTAGGACGTTCAAAAGCATTCGGTTCACACTCTTGTTTTTCGATCACTTAAACGCACGCACGATATGTTTGCTTCAGAACAAGGTACAATGCCTCCAGTAGATGATCACGCGTATGTTTTCATATTTTCTTTACAGAATTTGGTTTGAACTATTCACAAATCTATCTCAAAATATGTTAATTGGAAGCATCATTTTGTTTTAATTATAATGCTGCATATTCTGGTTAATATTTTTTTTCAAATAGTTGATTCTAGGGAATTAAGGTGTTGGCGTATTCATCTTTGGACAATGAAGATGCTTAACTTCGAAAAAAACACCTTCAACAAATTTTGGAAAAGTGCTTGCAAATTTTCATTTATTCTTGAAAATCGTAATTTTTCTCACATGTTCATGCTTATTATAAATATAAATTTTAATCTCTAATAGTGTATTCCAGTTAATATATTTTGCAACTTAAGTTTTGTTTTCTTTAACATTGTTTCAAAAATAAGTTTGTTTTTGGATTTTTGACTTGAAAATATTTTTAGAGAACAGTTAAAAGTATCCGTTAAAGCACATGATCAGTACGGCCCTGTTTTGCATATGCCTGTAGCAGAACCAAAGGTACAACGTGTTGTTGCAGCGCATCCTGTTCAAGAGGCGATGGAGATTCATGAAATGAAATCTGCAGAAGGTATACGTAATAGAACAAATAACACTTACCGTATTTACCCGTGTATAAGCCGCACCTTTTTCCACGAAAAATTGCTCCTAAAGCGGGGGTGCAGCTTATCTACGGAAACACTTGAAAAACATCTCGCGAAGATACCTAATTTGCATATTTACGGCAATAATAAGCAAATTTTACGGGGAGAATTTGATAGTCATTGACTTTTGATGTTTTCCTGCCTCTTAAAAGAGCCTTTTTATTTGTTTGAGTTACATTTTCCAATTCAGTAGTTCTTTAAGCTTGTTTATTGTCGATAGGTTGACACGAATCGGACTTAAATCTGAATAATGTAAACAAATATTTTGCATTGATTCAATGCTTGTGGATTTTTATTTTGCTTAAAAATTTTTTTCCTAAAAATCTCTCAAACTCGGGGTGTGGCTTATCTACGAATGCGGCTTATACACGGGTAAATACGGTAATTTATTTACGCACATCATTCTGTTTTTGAATTGCTTAATATTTATTTTAAATTTAGTCAATGTTTCTGAAGATTTTTCGTATGAACCCAAACTTCGCAAGAGTGATAACCCTTCTTCAAAAGCATTATCAGTAGTTCCATCTCCTCAGGAACAGGCGCGGTCGTTGTATCCAAACAAAGCTCCTTCAATGCCTAAGCCTAAGTGGCACCCACCTTGGAAATTATACAGAGTGCGTTATTTTGTTGTTATAATGCTATTTTCTAAAATTCAATTTTCACACGTTATTTAAAACTGTATACATTTGAGTTTAGTTTTGTTGAAATTAATGCATTAAAGAATATCGATTACTGCTTATTTTTTGCATAAATTTATTTCCATTTTGAGTACAAGCTTTTTAATAGTATATTTTGCATTAGAAATAGTTTTAACCAACTTATTGAATTATAAAATTGATTCATTAAAAAATTAAGTTGAACACTTTGTCCGATTCCGCATTGAATGACGCTTTGCAATTTTATCATAAAATATCTAAGAACCTATTCAATGTAATTCCTAGGGTGAACGTTTATGAACTTTAAAATGTTGTGTTTATGGGACTAAAAATGGCATTTAGGATCCATGAACAAATCTCTGAACGAATTTCAACAAAAACTAAAAACCCTTCAATTTTTTATTTAAGTGCAGTATATACCGTATTTTCCTGCGTATAAGCCGCTGGGAAGATAACCCACAGGTCAGTAAATTCCGACATAATAAGATGGTGTGTTATCGTATAAGCCGCATCTACAATCGAGGACGGAACTTGACAACGAACTTCAGGCATTATTTCACAGTAATAGTGAAGATGAAAACTTTGATGGTTTCGTTGACGTTTAGATTTTTTTACAACGGAAACTCAGTCACCAGCGTTTTTTCTTTTCAGATAAGCCGCACTGGTAGATAAGCCGCACCAACATAATTTAAGTTTTGAAAGTCAGATAAGCCGCGGCTTATACGCAGAAAAATACGGTAACACTTCATAACATTTTCGCATCGTCTTCAATATCAAAACGATCGCTCTTTGGCTAATGATGTCGCCTGACATTCATGACGTTTCGCATTCTGAGGTGATGATATTGTGGTGTCTTGCAGCTCAATAAATTCGGTTATACCTATTGTTGCAAGCCTTTTCTAAATATGGAGCGGCGCTGCTCTTGTTCTCGCCAAGTCCTCTGCCAAAATGTGTACTTGCAAATCGCTCTGTGCCTCGCTAGTTGGCTGTGCTTGCAATTTTTACAAGAACAGAATAGTAATGACAATTCTCCAGAATTTTCGAATCCATAGTTTAATTTTAGTTGTTGACGATGTTATTGTTTAGGTATTGAAAGCGAAAAATGGTACTGTCTGACTATCCGAATCCATAGTTTAATTTTAGTTGTTGACGATGTTATTGTTTAGGTATTGAAAGCGAAAAATGGTACTGTCTGACTATGAATAGCCTCGATCGTCTAGAAACTGCTCAAGAGAAATGAAAAAGTGAAAACTACAGCAGTTTGACTCGCTAGTTGACTCTCTGTTTGTTGTTATTTTGAATATTTTCACTTCAAACCTACGATAATCCTTTGCTTCAAAAACCAATGCTGCAAAATGGCACGTAAGGCCGTTAATCCAAAAAAGACATTTATTGCGAAAACGCCCAGACAGTGACAGTTTCTGTATGTTTATGCCATCTATGAAAAAGATCCGCCTAGTAATCACTGATTCAGTGGCAAATCAAGAAATTTGCCTTAGAGGAGGCGATCATCGTTAGAACCATTACATGTACTGCTGTAGTTGTTTGCTATAGTTCATTTTTGCATTTTATTATCCCAATTCTTTGCAATTTGCAATCGTGCTCTTTGATTCATTCCGTTTAATTTTCCAAATATTGTACTCTGGTTCATAGGCAATTAATGAATAATTCGGAATAATAATCCCATATTTCTCCCCAGCAAACTTAACTTTATTGATCGAAGAATTTTGAATGTGATTAGGAAGGAGCGCAATACTAACCAAATAAATTGAATTTGAATTCAATATCTGTAAGAATGCTGTTTAACAGGGGTATAATGCTCCTCCACGGTGGCCCTCTAAAAATCAAATGCCCAATATAATGAAATACAAAGTAAAAATTTTTACAATATTTTTTAAATTTATATTTTTTAACAAATATTTTATTTACCTGCCTGTTGCTTCGACGCATAACCTTCTCAATAGTTACTGCTAAAGAATGGCATAATGTAGTGATTTTTTTTAAATATCTCTTTGAACACTTCTCTCTTTTCTGTTTGATATAGCGTATTACAACATATGTATGTGCTCTTTTGCTGTTAATATTTCTGTATTTTCGTTTTGTAAGTATCTAGTTAATGTGACTGAGACACTTAAAACATTTGCCAAACTGCAAACTGCAATGCGTTATCCTGCACAAACATGTAGTAGCTAAAGACGCCGCTTTTGTGTCTATCAATCTGCATATTTTTTCTAGAGCTTCTGCAATGACTGGAAGGGTATCATTGATTTGAATCACAGAATCATGCTCCCTACCCAACGTGTCTCACATAATTGTTCAGCTTTGCTAGCAAAATTTTGTATGGCACTTGAATTAAAAAATTTACTAACGTCATTTATTATCCCATTTGGATTTCGAATGGAATTTACACTTGAGAACTTCGAAAGACTTAAATTTACAGAATGGTTTGTACATATTGTGTGAATTGCATTAACAGCATACTCCTTTATGAATCTAGCAACTCCACATATTTTTGAAATCATGCGTGCTGTGCCATCTATTCCAATTCCAATGGTATTTAAAACATCCAAAGACAAGGATTTAAGAATTTCCAAAGCTGCCTGAGCTAATAGTTTTCCTTCTGGTTTTGATTCCATTTCATCCAATGAATTGTCAAGTACATCTATGAAAGATAGAATCTTTAACACTACGAATATCATCAACATAACTTAAAATTAATTTCGTTTGCTCTTTATGTAATACACCTTTAGTCTTGTCAAACATTATTGAATAATTACGATTTTGTTTTACTCGTTCAATAATATTATATTTTCTGTGTAATTTCCTTTTGCCTAACATTTTCTAACATATCCTCCACAGTCTCTATGACCTCTTATGGGAATATTTTGCTGCTCCAAAAATATAATTTAATTATTGGTCTCAGATTTTGTCAATTTTCTTTAATTATTTTCACTCGATTTGAATTAGTACTCGTTTATGCCAACTCTAATTATTCATAACCTCGAGAAATGAAAGAGACATGTTTTGAAACAAAAATGATATTTGTTGTTTTCGTGAACTACTAAGGGACCATCGTTTCCAAGTAACTTTTTTTAGTGGCTTTTTTTAAAGATTGCGACGCAAAATTTACAAAATAATTCCTGTTTTTCGGCAGAAAATGTACGCCATTGAAATGCATCTAAGTGTTTCTTCTTTCGATTTTACGAGGTAGGTGTCTCACCTAACCCTCTGCAGCCATTATTAAGATTAAGAAACTTATGTTCGTCGTTGGGGGTATGCATTAGTATATAAATTAATGTTAATAAATTTCTAGGGTAGACATAATATAGGATCATTGAAAAAAAATTGTTTAGTCAGAATTTGTGTTTAAGTAATTTTTTAAGTTAAAGTGAACTGGTTTTTGATGGGAAATAATTGATTATTATCTGTATTCAAAATTGTAATTTTCTGCCTTTCTTATTAGTTATCCTAGCATGATTATTATTATGACAATGGGTAGCATTCCGGCGGATTCATAATTTTAGGCATTTGACGATTTTTGTATTAGTCCCTATTAACAAAATTATTTTTCGGCATTATTTGCCATTTTTTGGCATTCTGATAAAACAAAAATATTTCAAAATCAAATTTTGAAAAATTATAACTTCACAAGTTTTTATTATATTTAATGAAAAGCAGTTTGTTCACGGTTTCCTCGAGCATATTGGGTCGATCATTGATAAACGAGTTGAGAATTGAAAAAAAAATCTCCGCATCCACAGATGTGCACCTGGTGAAACTATAAATTCCGACTTGTGAAGGATCAGTAACTCCTTTTCCTCGGGCAAATCCAGCCACAATTCGCAGACCGTCGTTCTTCTCAAGGACTTTTTGAGTTTTTCCAACCGATCAAAGGTAAAGGATTGCCAGTCTCGAAAAAGTCATGTAGTTTCTCACAAACAGAGTCGACTATTTTCCATGCCCGTGGGGCGTTGAAGTTGCTGGCTTCACTTTGAGTGACAAAATCGGGATAATCCGAAATGCAGAGACAAACCCAATCTCGGGAATAGTATCGGGTGAGTTCATAGCATGGACTATTTTCTTGCACTGTGATTTATCATGCTTGTCTGCGACATTCTGAAGATATTCCTTAAGCTGTCTCCAGTTGTCGATGATAAAACATACAGCATCGATCCAGGTTCCCCATCGGGTTGGGTTTCCACTTGTACAATGAATTTGAGACTTTTATTAGTGTTTAAGTCGGGTGCTCTTTTTGGCGATTTGTCGAAGTATTTTGTTAAAAGTTTCACAACCTTTTTTGTTTGTGGATTGGCATCAGTGATAGTTTCTAACACTCTCGCTAACATGTGTGAGAAACATTTGACATGTTTCATTTCAGGGAACATTGCTGACAAGTTCTTTCCAGCAGATACACAATACGCCGCTCCGTCAGTTAGAAATAACCGGAATTTCGAAAAAACCTTCCTGCATCAGCTTTTGCTGCGCGGTCGTGGCATCGGGTGCCTTGAAATCTTTAGACAACTCAATACGGTATGGTTCATGTGCTTTTTCGGAATCTAGTTTTCCAATGACAAATGCATAGTATTTCTTACCATTATAATCATCGAAAATAATGTAGTATGCCTGGAAATCGTTCACAATTTCACAACTTTTTCTGTTTCTCTGCATAGGCTACACGTGCATAATTGGACGATAAGTTACTAACTGATGTTATGGTGCGGCGAAGTCCTTCTTCCAATACTCCTTTCAGCTTCTTGGAAGGCAAAAGTGCATCAATCCATGCATCTTTTAGTCTGAAAATGTAGTCATCTTCTTTCTGTTATGCACCGAATACAGCTAAACGAAAAGTAGCTTGTTTCGGCTTCTGCAATAACACATTCCTGTGGCCAACACTTTTCAAGTGGTCGTTAATATGGTTTGTCTTATGACATGTGAACGATTTGGAACACATGCAACAGAAAACTTTAAGTCCATTCTCGTCTGAGCTCAGAACCTATAGGAACTTGTGTTTCGTAACTTGGTCTCTGAGTGTAATACAACTCGTTTGATTCTTTGGCATGATATCTGAAACATGTATACGTAATAAACACAAAACAACAGGTAACGCGCACACACACACACAATGACGGAAGCAATAAAGCTGAATCACAGTACACGTGGCGGATGCTGTTTGCCTGTTTGCTCTTTGATTAGTTTAAACCACGAGTGGCGGGACAACCAAACATTGCTAATATAATATATTGTTAATTCAATCATAAATTTTGCGATTTTTAATGTAACATAATTATCCGTTTTTCGGCATCAAAGCCCCTGTTTTTTCGGCAATGCTGAAAATAAATTTTCCTATTCCCTATTCAATTAGCTATTTCTGAAAGATTTGAATTTCTATTAAGCTTTATATTGTCCAAGTTAAAATCAATAAGCTTCATTTGGTACTTTGATTTGAGTATCCAGATCTAGACATTCTCCCACTATGCCTGGAGACTAGTTGTAAAGTTACCAAAAATTTGTTAGTAATGTCTGATATCATTTTAAGCGGACTATACTGTATTTACTTATTTTTCATTTTGTAGTTAATAAATTTAACATGACTTTAACATTGAACAAACTGAATTGAAACCAGTAAAACTCATTTACCTCAGTAAATGTGTGTGATACCATTTCCCCATTGTTCAATAATATAATATTTTAAGTTAAACATTTTGACATCCTTAAACAGACATAGAACATGCCTATGAATATTGTATAGTAATACATAGACATATTATGGCAAACTCCAAATAATATTCCAAAACAAAATATTAAAAAATATTTGAATGAATTATTTAAGCAACATCATCATTTTAGCTATAAAATAAAGAGTGCAATCGTCTTCTGAATAATAATTACTTAAAACTATCCTGGTAGGAACTTGAAATTTTTCATGAACGTGGAACTGTGGAACGTGAAATTGAACAAAAACAGATTAAATAGGTAAAAATTATCATGCAATTTGTCTTAACCAAGTCTTGCAAAGTTATGCGCTCACATGCACCACTTGCCAATATCTCCTGCCAAAAATATAAATGCTTATGTTTAACAATCAATATTTTTTGTCATTTATGAATATAAACTGAAGTCTTACTTTATCTAGAAGCAAAGGTTTGAAAATTTATTCATTCGAAATCAATCGATTTATAAATATTATAGGCTGCTTTAAGTCTTCATAAAGATTACGAGAACTATCAAAAGCTTTCCAAAGAATTGTTCCCGATATATGTCTTTCAATTACAGACAAACTAGCAGTCTTCATTTGTGAAATATTGTATGAACAACCCTTTAACCCTTACTGGCCAAGGATCACAATAAAGGTTTAGTGCAATTTTGCATAATTATTTGAACATATGAGTTCAAAAATATACCTATTAACATTTGAATTTTTCAAATAGCTTAGACATGGAAGTTTGATATGTTCTTTGTAATGAATGATGCTCACTGTACACTACATGTCAATAATATTTGGTTACTTGAATGAATTTAACCTAAAATTTGTTCATTGGAAGTGGTCAAGAAGTGACTAAGTGAAATTTTTCTTCATTAAGTTGTTGAAGTTGGTTCAATCTTCTATCAATGATACTATACACATTTCTTTGTTTTTGGACAGCTAAGTCAAAAAACCTCTGTGCATATCGATTGCGCACTAAAGCTTCTTCTTTTAGAATAAATATATGTATATGGATTTGCATAAAATATTTACATAAACGCTAATTTAAAACGTAATTAGTGAAAATACTCAGCCTCCAACGAACATATTCAAACAATCGTGCATGAGAATGCTTAAAGATTCTAGATAATGAGGAATGAAATGCCTTCATTAAATTAGAAATTTAATGAGCTCTAAGAATCGAAAATCTAAAGGATTATGCATAGATATAAGAACTAAGTAGCTCATTGTACAATATAAAATGCAATGTGAGAATTCGTGGTCCTCGACAATTTTGAACGGGCGGTTTCTTAGAATTATTGTTAAAAGATTATTTATTTGCAAAATCTAATCATATGTTGCAAACATTTCAATGATTTATGAGGTTCTCCACAAAAATTTAAGGTATATGTGCATACACATGAGAGCTAGCCTTTTAAGATGCTTTTTAATTAAGGCAGCGCGGAAATGTTTGAAAAAATTGGTTTTAATTCTCATGCAACTCACTAAAAAATTATTTTTGCCATAATTTTCAAATAAAAGATCCGCAATTTTATATATTTATATAGTTCTTAAAAAGGAGACGCGCCTGATATGAGAATACATCAAATGAAAGAGTTCGCATATTTTTACCGTTCAAAATATTTGAAAAGGCGTTCTAAATCAGGATATACCTCCAAGCCAAGACACATAAATGTGGGAAATACATTTACCAACTACTGCGATTTCAACAAGCCAAGGATATTAAAACCCTTACTAATCTCACGTAATCGTTATGCTTGTAGATTGTGTCTAATCCAAGCTCCTGAAACTTCCTGAAACCCAACTTTATAATAAAAAATATAAAATTATCCCTGTATATAGCTTGTGAAAAATGAAAAAACAAGTATGAATTTCCATCTTGATAAAAACGGTTTCAAGGAACTTTATCATTGCGTGTTCAGCATGCAAAGTGCAAGTTTTACGACGAAATTTTAACCCAAGGCCTTTGGCACATTCAGTAATTTTCATTATTAGAATCAAATATATTTCTGCTGTCTTACAGGAAAGCAGAGCTATGGAACAGCCAATCACTGTGAGCTGTTTTAAATGCTCCATCATTGAGTAAAGGTTGTAAATAATTGAGTAGAAACAAATTAAAATGTAGAAAAGTTTATATAATGAAATATAAACTTTGTCAATGAGTCCAGTAGAGAATTAATACATGTAAAATGGAGATTCTGGATAGCCTTTGCAGGTGAATTTCTTCTCAAATTTACCTCTTGAATAGATTGAAGCATTCGTCGAAATTACAGAACAGTGCCACCCAAAGTCACGCGGAAGATGTTATCACTAATAGAGGTAAAAATCGATAAGTTGCGTTTATTTCTTATGTGAGCATTCCGCAAGAAACTCGTCTGCAACTTTGCCCACACAGTGTATTACTGCATGGGATTGCCTCAAGAAGCTAAACCATAAAAAGTTGAGAACATGCAACGTGCAACTGGATAGGTATTATTAAAACTTAGAAGTGTGCTCAAGAAATGCATGAAACACAAATTCCAGAATTGTAAAGCAAAATTAGATTCAAATGTAATAAAAATAAAATTAGGGTTAAAAGTGAAGTTTTAATGCGTTGAAATTCCCTTGCCCTCACAACAGGGATAGCGATTTCACCTCTAGTGTGATTTACCTAATACTATCAACCGATATTTCGAACTACAATGCATAAAATACGAATGCGAAATCGATTAAGTCTATACAAAAATCTAATAACAATATACAATTTTTAACTTTCAATAAACTTCATTACTTGAAAATGTTACAAGAGATTTCGGACAATTTTAATTGGATAATACATTTATGACGTATTTCGTGGTTTTTCACGGTCGGCATTTGTCTACGTAGCCGTTAAAGCTGCTGCTGATTGATGTATATCGCCTGCTTGTATATTTCTAAGACACTCTGATTTCGACCATACCCCCTAGTGAAGTATTCCTGTACACATTGCGATCCTGAAATCTTTAAGATATTAGTAGCAGAGTTGCGCAGCACAATTTAGAGACTGTTCCACATGTATTGTTCAAATGGTTAGTTTCAGTAATGTCAGCATCAAATCTATGCAGGAAGAACGTCTCACAAACGGTATTTCTGCTTCTTCATCCCCAACATTGTGCGTGATACAATACTCTTTATATAGTCTTCGCCAAGTTTCGGATCGTTCTTCCTAGATATTCTCTCCAAAGCTGGCTCGTATTGGCTTCCATCCAAGGCATTAAAACATCCCTTTCCGGTTATGCAATGGAGCCAGGTGCATAAATTATGCTCAGTTCTTCAGGTGGTTTTATGCTAAAATTGGCTTCCAAGTATATGTGTCCTCTTAAGAATGATATGACACTCATGTCGACGTTCAGGGTCACGTTTTCTTTGATGTGTGATAGACAGACACTATTAACAAAACACAGTTTCCGCTGTTTCAAAAGAAGTTGAAATGTACTCTCTTTTTGCAGAAAAGAAGCTTAAAGTATTTTGAAAGAAACGTCAGACTTAACTGCCATCTGTGCTTCATCGAATTCTAAAGATCCCCAGGCACTAACAAGTCTTCACATAGTGTCATCATCCACCTTTATGCTTTTGGTATATGCACTCATTATTGCACCTTGGTAAATTGCCTTCTTCATATCCGTCATAAATTTATTTTGATTTCTTAAAAACAACATTATTACAGATGTTCTCATACGATGTGTATGTCTTTTTGGGTTCCTCCCATCAAAATAATTTGAATAGAGTATCCTCTCGTTGTCATTGCCACATGAATATGAAAGATTACCTTTGTTGATTGTGATTAACGGTTTGTAGATCATCCTTTGTTTTAAAAAGCATGATTGTAAACAGAAATCACATTCTATTTTACTGTAATGCCAAGTCGTCTCTAAAACTGTATGATTCTTGGACTGGTTCTTCTTGTGAGGGTGGTTGAAACTGACGCAGTTGAGTCCATGGAAGGTAGAAACTGACGCAGTTGAGTCCATGTAAGTAAAAAATCAAATAGATATTTTTTATTTGCTTTGTGAACCTTTCAGAAGCTGAGCAACACAGTCATTAGATTCGACCTTATCAACAAGCGTCTTCTCCAAGCTTTGGCAAAAGAAACCAGAAAGAACACTGATTCGGATTACTTTGAGAATAAAGATTACCACTATCACTTTTGATGTCCAGCTATATATATATATATATATATATATACGCGGGCCCTGAAATGAATACATGTGTTCACAGATATTTTTGCTAAGAATTTAATTGCTTATCACTAAGGCAACCTAAAAATTGCGTTTAAAAATTGCACTTAGAAAACTTTCAGCTTTCGATTTTTCCTGACAACGTCTTTCTGCATCGCTAAATTTCTTTCTGCTATTGCAGAGCTTGACTGGCATTTACTCAGTATAACATAGTGAGGGTGAGATATCACTTTGTTCCATGCTTTTTATAATTGACAATTTCGACTTTTTGAGCTTCTTCTCAACGTAAGTTTATGTTTTGACTTTATCATTTCTGAGGTCCATTGAATCCATAGTTCCTTATCATGCAAAGGGTTTCCTCTTGCTTTATTGGAGTGTTCTCCAGGCATGAGTAGAAAGCCTTGATTTCTGTGAGGTGTTAGTGGAGCTTTGGATTTAAAACAGTGGCTTTCACCTTGGAGACAATGACACCTTTTCCGTCGAAAGTGCAAAAATGTCCTGTACTGTTGGTAGGTGGTCGCAATAGGAGAGATCAGCCGAGAGCCAGATTCCTAATCGCGTAACTACACGGGTTTACGACTGTCCGATTGGGAAAAAATGTTCACTTAACATGAAGATAGTTCTGGTTGTCGATCCCAGTAAGTTTTTCACTGCATTTAGTTTCTGAAGAAAGAGTTAAAGACCACCTTAACAGCCGGATGAGAGCTTCTTTAGCGGAATATCATCTGCCAACAAGGAAGTCACAGATTGATTTGTGAATGTATAGGTAAAAGTCCTCAAGAAGGTTTGACTTTGTTTTGAACGACCCGCATAGCTCGAGTGTATTCAGCTATGGACTGATGAAGGTCGACACAATGTTTAATCACAATGATAGCAGTAGAGTTCCTTCCAAAGATATATGTACCATATACCAACATAAGGTACACAAAACACAATACCCGTAATCCAGAATCCCAAGTGCTGTTTGTCTGAACTCTATAGAAATCTTTGTAAAAACCTTTCTGGCAACAAGTACCACCGTTTCTTTACAAACAAACTGTTATTAAAAATGAGTCTCACAAGGCTTTATGTACTGTTCTGCATTGCTCTTAGGCATTGCGACGGAATTTAACGCGTCATTGATGAAGCTTTTATAATTATGTATAGGGACAATCGCATCTGCCAAGAAATTTCTGGAAGAGGCCGTGAATAACAGGAGTTTGTTTGCTGAGAATCTATAAAATAATTATAATAACTATCTGCAGCCTTTTGATCAATACTGTCAAATGCATTAGAAAAATCGACTAATATAGCATGCATTCCACTACACCATTTCAAAAAGTAATTCAGAATATAGCAATTTAGAATAAACAAATAGTAATTCAGAAATTCAAATTCTAATTCAGAATTCCTAATTTGTAATTCAGATTAGCTAATAAATACAAAATCAGAATTGCAAAATTATAATTCATAAAGCCTTAATTGTAATATATAATGGTTAAAGTGCCATGTAGAAAGCAAAAAATTTGTGCATAATAACAAGAACAAAAATGATTTATACGTAAACAAAAATAACACATAACAATATATGATATTTTTCTGTTTAATTTCCCACTGGCATGTCCTCTAAGGCAAGCACACTTTCATGAAATCTGGTATGCAATTCTGCTTGAGTGCAGTCACCACCACGCAATGAATTCATGGCATTTGATACAGTTTTAAGTAGGTTCTAAGTAGTGCATCCTTTGCTACAATTACTCCTGGAACCTGTTGCTTCCGGAACATCAATATTGACATTAAAATTCTCAATATGGTTTTAATAGGATTTAATACATAACTGTATGGAGCCAACCGCAATAATGTACATGCTTTTGCTGCAAACACCCTCTCTAACCGTTTGTGGCAATCCGCATTATCCACACCAACCTTTATGGAATATTCGCCCAATCTAAATTACAATTGGCTCATTCCGAATTACAATTTTCCCATTCTTAATTACAATTTGGTTATTCCGAATTGCAATTTGGCTATTTTTAATTACTTCTTGAAATGGCGTAGTAAATTTATTGTTCAATGATTGACAAACTCGGATTTGGAATCTAGCAAGACAATCGATTGTGGATAAATTTTTCCTATAAGCGAATTGATTAATATCATCTTTTTCAGCAATTGCATGAGAAATAAAATTTTTGTGAATGATAGCTTCAAATATTCTTGAAGAAAGTGATGTAATACTTATTCTTCGTATAGCATTTACTTAACTTTAGGCAAATGACAAACATCTGCTATTTTATAATAAACAGGAAATTCTTCTACTTCAAGAGATTGATTCCAAAGTTCATGATATATAGCTGATAGTATATCCCAATAATTTTTGTAAACCCAAAACGGTATACTATTTGGACCACTAGAGGATTTAGACACTTTCTTAAATGAAGCATCTTTAGAGTCTATGATATAGATAGTGGTGTCATCGACATATTTCAATCTGTTTGTATGTGCTAGTTTTGATATGTCGAAAGGCATAGAAGTAGCAAAGAAAAGTAAGTGCTACTGAAAACCTAGCTAATTTTCAGTGAAAACTTTGTTTTTGCATTTCTTACGAAACTAATATGTAATTGAAATATAACTAGTAATGCAAGGAAAGACTTATGGCATGAATGTACCCTTAACTACCAGTAAGGGCTAACCATGTATTTCCCCGGTTACGAACCTCGTATCGATTGACGCTTATTTAGTAAACAATAAACTAGAAAATCCTATAATCATTGAATAAAAAGATAAATTATTATAATGCATAACATTGCTAGTGTTTATACAAAGGAATCGGGTAATGATAAAGAACTAAAAATTTTCCCGTTCAGCAGTAGGCAATAATATAAATTAACTATTTAATTGCGAGGCAATGCTAAAAGATTCTTGCTAACAATAGTAAAAAGCTGCTAGACTACCAATAACACAGTTTACAAAATCGATCAATTGTTAGACGGAAAAAACATGAAATAACTAAAAATTGTAGAAAAGGAAACTAAATAGGGAAAATTTACAAATGAGTATGAGTATATTCACTTGTCACGTTACATTTTTACCGGGGTTATACCACCATGCGTTTGCTAATTTTCTTATTTTGTTAATATTTTTAAGTTTTATATATTTATTTAGGTCATAAGCGGGCATTTGGGTTGGGTACGATGTCTGGCGTTTGATCCAACAAATGAATGGTTCTGCACGGGGAGTGCTGACAGAACTATTAAGGTATGTTTTTAATATAACTGGCGTATTGCACGCGTCATTTGCTGTAAATATCTTATTTTTTCTACACATTTTTGGTACACCTATTAAATGCCTAAATCAATGTATTTTCCTTATTGTTTGTTAATGCATTATTGCTTGTGCATTATATTTGCCCACTGATGCATTTCTACAAATGGAAGATTTTGTTGTTGTTGCTTTTTTAAAATTATTTAGATTTAATATAACATGGTAGTTGATTTTCATATTCACTTCGTGCTCAAGTAGCTTTCATCTAAACTTGTGCTCCATTGTTGAGTAGCATACGTAGTTAAATTGGAAATTTCTTCAATTTCAAGCAGTTGACCTACCTCAATACATTTTCTTATTACAACTGCTAATAAGAATGCGGTTCCTCCATTCCCAACCCCCACCCCAAGCATACCCTTTTCTTTGAATTCATAGTCTCTTTTGAATTTTTGATTGGTTATATTGGGTTTGCCGATTTCCGAAAATCTACCCTCAATTCTAAAACATGTAGGAAAATAATATTTTCATTAAATTATTTTCTTTCGATTTGATGAATCGCATTGCTAATTTCATGACATTTGTATAAAATCGCCTTCAGAAGTTCACTCTTTCGCTACCTCTGTATTTCACTTTTTGAGGAATTTTTTCAAGCACATCCGTCTGTTTATTGCACAATAGTGTTTTAGTTTAAGTATTTGTAATTGTATCTACCTTCATTAAAAATAAAGCATGACGGGGTGCTTTTGCTACTATTGATCAGTTTTGAAAAAGTATTTTTACCTTTTCATAGCTATTTTGAGACAATTATCTGTTAATTCATTAGATTTCATGTCAAATGAGGAAACAGTAGTTGTTCTCACCACTGACAATATAGCAATTATTGAATAATTCATATACTTGTGAAATTTGGCACCTTGATTTAGCTGTGAAGTTTAATAATTTAAAATAGTTGGCTACGCCTACACCCATTTTTCAAATAATTTTTAGATATGGGATCTAGCTTCTGCCACTTTGAAGTTATCATTAACTGGCCACATAAGTACTGTTCGCGGAGTAATCGTTAGCCAAAGGCAGCCATATTTATTTTCGTGTGGGGAAGATAAACAAGTATTATGCTGGGATTTAGAACAGAATAAAGTACGTACTCACTGAAAGTTTAAACTATAATAAATGATGTTTAGACTATAAGACATTATCATGGGCATTTGAGCGGGGTCTATGCCATCGATCTTCATCCTACTATTGATATTCTTGTTACATGTGGACGAGATGCAACTGCCAGGGTGAGTAACTTTTTCGTCTCCCTTAACAAAGCAAATTTTGCAAACTTGCGTAGTTAATCGAATTAGAATGTATTATAACCAGGAGAAAACTTTTTGCAAAAAAAGTAATATTTTTGCCTCTGTATTTGGCATATATTTTTATTTCCGCACTCGGTGTGATTTTCGATTTTTGAAAACTAAACTGTCCACCTAAGCAATGATGGCTGTAGAGTCATAATTACAAATAATTTATAAGAATTCTTTATTCAAAATGAATGTTTTATACAATAAGCTGGAAAAATTTTAATAACTTCACCGATGAGATTTATTTATAATTTCATTTAAATAACTCGTTTCAAGATAATATATTTTTATAATGAAATCTAATAAAAGTGAATATTTGAGACTTGTGGAAAATGTCCTTTTTGCATAATTTGCACTATTTAAGGGTCAGTTTAGTCACTCGTGTTATTTGCAGCATTCAAATTCTGAAAATATCGTTTAGTCTGAATATTTTTCTCTGTTTATAGCCATTGCTAAGATTTTAACAGTACTCTAGCTGAAGAAATTCTACACCATTTCAACCAAAATTTTAAAATGTTCTATGTGTACAGATTTTCTACGCAATTTAGTTTCCAATGTATCGCAATTCAAGGACGTCATGTTTAAATTTCTTTTAATGAATTATATTTTAATTGATTTTCATTACCATTGGGACAGTTTAGTTTTCTTAATGAGTATGTGGAGGTGAGATGTGTACGGAACACATTCATCAATGTACTTTCGATTTTGTGCATTGCATGCTGTCCATGCTCTAACATCACAATACATTAGGATATTACACCTTTATGAATTTGTAGAAAAAATAAAGCAAGTGTGATACAGTCTAAATTTAAAGGATGATTGTTATAGTATTTATATAGCAAATAAAAAATATGGTAGTGATAAAATTATACATATATTTGTTAACAACTAATTTTTTAAACCATCTTTAGTTTTTATATTTTTGAAAATGCATGTAATGAAACTACATAATTATATTTAATAAAACAGTAAATTTCATTTTTAGATGATAGTCTACTATTTAGCTAATAGTCCGTGTCAACAAACTAGTTTGCCGAAGTTTTCGTTCGAGATTATTTAGCAATGTAGTCTCAATTTATGACATTGTATTGTTCTTTTGTTACTAATGAAATACCCACTGATCTTGAAGTAAAATACAATGAAAAAATATAGTTGATTTAAATAAGACCATTCTTTTTATTAGTGGTGGAACTTTAGTTTTCATTAATCGGTTAATTGGTTATTTTAAAATTATTTGCACTCAAACTTTCGTCTTTAGATGTGCCTGTATTATAATTTTGTTACATTTGACGACATAAATCAGAAAAATGCTCAACGCCATGTTAACAAGCACACATTTCCATATTCAAATTGAGTATCAATATATACTGTTATGCATATGCGTACTTTTTTGTTAAATTCATGCTAATGGGTTCGGGGGGCTTAATTAATTGATTTCCATAGTTCAAATTTGAATTAAATGTATTCATAGCTTTGTAATTGTTTGCTATATAAACAATTTTTGAACAGAACCGGTCACGTGTCAGCATAAGAATTGCAGTGTTAGTTTAATTTAGACATTTCAGTATGAGCAAGGAACATTTTCTCAATTCTTTTAAAAATTCATATTATTTACAATAATTGTGAACGGTGAAAAACTCCAAAAATGTTTCACATTTCATTTCTCCTTTCCTGCACAACTTACGTCTTGCTGTAGAGAATAGCATTTCCAATGTCCTCATTTTTACATTAATGTGTAATTCAATCGAAACTGACCTAATTTGCTGGAACATAAGTGCATCGATTTCCAAATCAGTTGTCGCTTGTATTTTATATTCACATGACGCAATATGGACAACCTATTGTATAATAGTCGAGTATTGATGTTAATAAATTCTAAGCAGACTGCAAAATTTTTAATCAAATGTAATCTGTACAAGCTTTGATATACATTCATTCCTAAAGTAATCAAAATTGTCGACAACATATAACTTTCGAATTTAACGGTAGCAGCAGGAAAATCGAAGAGATTGAATTGTCAAGTTTTCTCATTGACGTGGGGCAGTTCTGCTTTTGGAAAAAAGATGTTTTGAATTTCATTCATATGGAACTGCCATTTCCCGTTGGCAGAATAGCATTCGTTATTTGATTACAGATTGATACAGAAAGTTGTTCGCGCATAAAGAGAAATTGACGTTATTTGAATTTCCAAGAGGAATAGTATTTAATAAATAAAACAAGGAGTTTGAGGAAATTGTAACATTGCTAACTGACAACACTTCATTAGTTTCCAAGGATATTGGCATATATTTTTCTAGTAACTGTGATCTTAGTTGTCAAGGTTTTCGTTTATTTTGTTAATCTGTTCAAATCTTGTCTTAATAAGGTGTCGAAAATGCTCGAAAAACGGGTGAAGAATTTTCGATGTTCTTTCCCAATAATTTGTTTTTAAATGAACTTTTAAAAAATTGTTGATGCATGGTTCAGTATTTTTGTTATGAATATACGGGGTGCAAGATTCTAATATTCCACATTTAAAACCTTAATTACTTCCACAATATTTGGTCAATTTGCATGAGGTTTGTTTCAAAACAATGATTAACGATTAGAATTTTATTACATATAAACATTTGACATATTTCTATATTCATTTGTTGTGCAACACTACTAAAGTGAAAATCGGTAAAAGCTCATTGTATTCTGTTCTTCATCCCATTCATATCCTTAGCAGAGTTTCATAGACTTTACTTTTGATAAACTCCATAAGAAAAACTAATGCAGTGAGAACTTGAGCTGTTAGCGACCAGTTAATGTTTAGGTCGCTATTTGTATCTCTACCAATCCATCTGCTTGGCAGCTTTTCATTTAGCCATTCTCTTTTATAATTTTAGACCAATGAGAGGGGCTTAGCCTTTCAGAAAAATCATCAAAATTTGGCATAGCGGAAATGGCTGCCCAAAATGCCGACAAGAGCGAGTGGAAATAATTCCCACCATTACCATTCTTATCTAAGAAAACTGGACCGATAATTCCTCCGTCTCAAGAATTACTAGTATACAATAAATTAGCAGCACGCTGAAGAGAATTTTTAGGATTCTCTTTGAAATTATCTGAGATGGATTGTGTATTCAATGTTGATGAATGATGAGATCTGGCATTTTCCATTGTCCCAGTTGACTTGAATTTCTCATAGCATTTTTTCATTTTTTAATTGACTTATTACATGGTGTTGAATTTTACCATATTTCTGTGCACATTTTCTTTTGGTGATGATGATCGTGCCTTTAGATTCTGTGTGCCATAACACACAAGCTGTTCATTCTTTAATAAAATAAAATTCGAAACTTCTAAAGATGTTTTAAAACAGACCACACTAAAATTGGCCCAATATTTAGAAAGTTATTAGTTTTCAGTGTAGAACATTAGGATGTCCCGCCCTGTAATATAAAAATTTTTTAAACTAAAATTTCATCTTGTTAGGTTTGGGACATGCGGACCAAAGCATGCGTGCATACACTCTCTGGTCATACCAACACAGTGGCAGATGTTAAATGTCAGGCATTGGAACCTCAAGTGATAACAGGAAGCCATGATTGCACAATTCGATTGTGGGATCTGGCAGCTGGGAAATGTCGAGTCACATTAACTAATCATAAAAAAAGTGTTCGTTCACTTGTCTTTCATCCAAATTTGTAAGTAAATTAGTTATTTTAATAACCAATTATTCATAAAATTTGTTAAATCTTTTGAAATACAGACTGTAAATGATGACAAAATTCTTTGCTCGTCATTATATTTAAAAATGTATTTATTTTGAGGATAACCTTGTCATCATCAATAGCGAATGAAATAAAATGAATGAATATTCCAGTTTATTGCTGCCGAAAAATTTATTTCACATATTTCTCCATTCATTTAGTATTTTGTTTAGTTTTGGAAATATACCAAATAGTCATATCTCAGCCATGTTAGAACTAACTAGGTTATACTAACGATGTGCGGATATTGATTACATCCCACACTTATGATTAATATACTCCAAATGTCGTTAAATACTATATCATCTGATTAATTGTTTTAGGTACACATTCGCTTCCGCCTCACCAGACAATATCAAGCAATGGAAGTGTCCAGACGGGAATTTCCTTCAAAATCTTTCTGGTCACAACGCCATTCTCAATTCGATTGCAGTCAACAGTGATGGAGTCCTGGTGTCCGCAGGTAATAATTTTGTTCAGTTAACCAGTACTATGCTAATTTAGTATTCGCATATTTTATATCATGAAAATTTTAGAAATCACTGATTTTGTATAAAAAGATAGTTTATTCAACATGGATATCAATGAATTCATAGAAATATTATTTTGGAAGATTTTTTGAATTTATTTTCAAAACTATCTAAACGGGTATGAGTTTCGAATAGAATTGGAATTTTTGAAATACGATTTCTGATTAAGATATGAGTGAGATTTGATTTAATGTTCTCTGATAACTTCCCTCTACTTTTCCTTGTTGGTATAAAATGATTCATTCAGTTGTCTTTTTTTAATTTTAAACTATAAATGTATCTAATGCCTGGTTACAATCAAAATATATGTCAATTTTCCATAGTACTAAATTGACATGTTCAAATTTGCTTTATGAAGACAATAAGTAGCATAGCGGTTCTATTAGAGTTAATCAAAGCTTTGACAGTTTTCATTTCAAAAATAATACAATGAATTACGCCTCTATGGTTTTTCAAAACAATACATTCGTCAACAGATAAGATCGCCTTACTGGTGTGGAAGGCAACTCATGGTTGTGCGCCTCACTACCTCAATGAGCTTCTTATTCCTGTCCTTCATGACCGACCTCTGCGGTCAGACAATGATATTTTGTATGTTGTACCAAGAATACGTCTGGCTGCAACTGATTCGGCATTTGCAGTTTGTGGTCCNAACTCATGGTTGTGCGCCTCACTACCTCAATGAGCTTCTTATTCCTGTCCTTCATGACCGACCTCTGCGGTCAGACAATGATATTTTGTATGTTGTACCAAGAATACGTCTGGCTGCAACTGATTCAGCATTTGCAGTTTGTGGTCCAAGGATTTATAACAATCTGCCTAACTACTTGAAAGAATTAACATCCCCTACGGTCTTCAAGTCAAAATTGAAGACCTATCTCTTCAATCAAGCCTATGCTTAACTTAACCTAATTTGTACTGCTGTTTATGTTAACATTGTAACTCTGAGTGCGGCAGAGTCTTTGTAGAGTGCCCGCGCTCTACAAGAATACATATTATTATGTATGTAATGAAATTACAGTTAATCTTTAGATGTTATTGACATGGTCATATTCAAGCATCGCCTCTTTGATCGTTGTCGCCTGCCTCCTGCTACCCTCCTCGAGATGCTGAAGAAGGAAGACATGTTCGAGGAGCTGTGTGAGCAGGAGTATGGTGGTGAGCGGACCGCTCTGCAGTTGAGGGAGAAGACTCGGAAGCAGATCCAAACACTTAGGTCGCAGGGGAAGCTTCCGTGTTGATCCTGAAGCTGCAGAGCAACTGCAGTTATTTAGTTTGTTGGTATTTTTTTGTTTTGTTATTGTTTAGTTCCCTTTAGTTATTTTTAGTTGCCTTTTGTTTATTTGAGTTACCTTTTTTTAGTTTGGCACTTTTTAGTGCCACCCATCAGAATCAAAACACATGCCCATATAAGGTAAAGATGAGATTATGACCATATATGGATGTAAACAACTGTGTCAGCAGCCAATCAGAACGTGACACAACTCAATGAGCAACCAATCAGATAAGGACACCTGTTGGTAAAGGGTAGAAGTATGCAGCACTTCATTCATTCACCATCACAATGCCAGCAGACCAGTGTTTTTGTGTATATGCAACAGCGTGCAGGAATGTGGCTCGCAACATGATGCCTTCTCAGTCTCGCCATGCANGCTTGGAGAGTTATATTGTCAAATTTAGTTAGCTTGTGTGCTATTGTCCACTTTTTGATCTGTGTTTTATACTCAATCAAATTCTATGCCTTCCATGACCTAGTTTTGAATACTACTAAGCACATTAAAAATTTGAGACGATAAAAGACTTATAAACATTATATATTTATTCTTATATATCGAAATCTATCATTAAAAAAAATTTGAAGGAAATTGTCATGCTCACTACCATTGCTTGAGTTTACAAATTATAAGATCGCCTTACTGGTGTGGAAGGCAACTCATGGTTGTGCGCCTCACTACCTCAATGAGCTTCTTATTCCTGTCCTTCATGACCGACCTCTGCGGTCAGACAATGATATTTTGTATGTTGTACCAAGAATACGTCTGGCTGCAACTGATTCGGCATTTGCAGTTTGTGGTCCCAGGATTTATAACAATCTGCCTAACTACTTGAAAGAATTAACATCCCCTACGGTCTTCAAGTCAAAATTGAAGACCTATCTCTTCAATCAAGCCTACGCTTAACTTAACCTAATTTGTACTGCTGTTTATTTTAACATTGTAACTCTGAGCGCGGCAGAGTCTTTGTAGAGTGCCCGCGCTATACAAGAATACATATTATTATTATTATTATTATTATTATTTTTTTTTAACCCCGAGAACCCAAAAGTGACAGCATTGCAAAATTAGTTGATTTTTGTGTTTTAGTTTATTTTGGGTTTTTTTAATACCAAATTCACCCTCATTTCGCTCTAAGAGCAAATTTCGGAAATTTTAGGATGCGACATGTGTAACATTGGATTTATAATGAATTAAGTACTTAGCGGAGTAAAAGTAAGAAATAAATAGTAGTACACAACATTTAGAAGCAAACAATCCAGAGATCTTTTCTCAGAGAATGCCAGAATTACCCAATAATTTGGGTTATTTTGCACACACACACACATGTTGATGGTTTAAAGCTGAATGCCATTCAGAGAGAGAAACCAATCAAATTCGTAATTATTTCTTGCAATTACGCAACACTGAGCCTTGGTGTGAAAATATGTAAATTTGCCAACCCTCTCTATTGATGTTCTCGTCATAAACGATGTTACACATATGTCACATGGGGCTCTACGGGGTTAAAATAACTTTTTAGTACATTGAAACTGATTTAAAATAGCAAACACATTGTTCAAATACGTTGAAACTAAGAGGAACAGCGCACAGAGTTCTATGCTATAATCAATCGGTTTCATTGTACATAAATGATGTTGATAAATGTGACTAGTGTGATGATAGCATGGACACCATTTATTTTCAAAGCATCAACATTTATTATTGGTATAGAATGCATAATAGTTTATTTTGAACAATATTATTTAAATTTAAATTTAATCAAATAACTCAGCTAAGCTTTTAAGGTACATGTCTAACAAATTATCGCTTTACACTGCTTTTGAGAACTGACAAAAAACAAGGTCCTAAAAGATGCTTTGGTGATGATTCAGTTCCTTTAGCCAGTCACACACTGAATGCTATCTTCATTTAAAATCTTGGTCACTGAATTCGTATGTTGTATGCATCGTTGACTATAGTAAATAATCGAACTTAGCATCATAGTACAATAGTTGGAAATGTTATTTACAAAGTATTGCATGCAGTGTTGGAACATTGCCTTGATTGTTCAGTACGAGGATGGCATGAAATTTTGAAAAATTTATAATCTATAAATTTTTATAATATTGCTTTAGCTGATATCAAATGATTCGCTTAAAAATAATATATTTTGTAAGTATTTTAAAGTTGGCACGAGCACGATTATGGGCATGAAATTTTCTGTAAAGCAACGCACGGCTCCAATACATATGTGATGCATCTATAAATGCAGGCATAAGCTAAGAACATCTATACATTTCCTAGGCAATTACTTTCCATTAGGTAAACGAAAAATATATCCTTTAACAAAATCATGTTAAAATGGGTGAATTCGTTTTCATCAAGAACTTGTACAATGTACATAGAATTTAAATGTCTGGCATAAAAGCAAAATTAGGTTTTCCATATGTTTTTATATTATTTTAACCTGTACTTTAATTTACCAATAAACTTGTTGAGGTAGACGTTGATATATTGTTAATGATAAGAAATATATCAAGATTTCCCTTCCCCATTCATTTACTGAATTAGAGAATATAGCAAAGCGCGTTGTTGAAATGTCAAATTTAGAATTAATGAAATGCGTAGACATTTCCTATTTTTCCCTTTGTACAATTGATTTTTGATATCTTCTATCGAATTACTGACCTCGAGTATATTTCTATAATGTGATTAACTACGACCTACTTAACTCTATTGAAGAGAAATATAATTATCATTAAACATTTAAGGCTAAACTTCTCCTGTTTAAAACATTTTATTTGTTGTTTACTCTAAATAAATAGCCATTTTTATGAAGGAAGTTATTTTTTATACATAAAATTTCTTTGGAATGTGCATATTATACAAAGATATTAAGCACGCATTAATATTCACTGCTAAACTTATTTATATTCCAAATGCACCATTTATCAATACTTGCCTGACATCGCAAATGCCGAATAACTCATGATTTAATCTGTTTTAAGTACAATTTTCTCTACACAATGTTGGTTTCTCCGTTGAAAACACACATACACAGAGTATAGCGGTTGCATTAGTTGCAAGATGTTAAAATTTCATGTATATTTTTGTTTTGTTTCTATTTCCTAGCATTAATTTTTTGATCTTTATTAAATTGAATTTCATGACTCCACATGCTTTATTTCTTCAATTTTTAGTATTAGCATTAATTTTATGTATCTACTGAATTCCATATTTTGACGTTTAGCTGACAATGGTAGCATGTATTATTGGGACTGGAGAACGGGATATAACTTTCAACGGTCACAGGCTGCAGTACAACCTGGTTCCTTGGACAGTGAGGCGGGGGTTTATGCTTGTCAATTCGACAGATCGGGTTCTCGACTAATAACAGCGGAAGCCGATAAAACGCTCAAAGTATACAGAGAAGACGATTCTGCAGTAAGTTTCCCTATATTATTAAATATTATTTATGTATAGTAAATGTATATACATTGCTGAACAGACATTTAAGTCCCTTTTATGTACTACATAGTCTTTTGTTTTTAAATGAAACATGCAGTAGAAGGGTCGAGGAGTCATTTATTCAACATTCAATTAGAGGTTATCAATGTTCTTTATAAATAATTCTGATATAGTATATTTTTTGTATAAGTATTTTGCATAATATCTTTTGTCCCCTATGGGCCTTGAGCTTGACCCAAGCTTGAGCCTTCTGTATCACTTAATTACTTTTACATCATTATATTTTTCTTTTCACTCTACTAATATATTTCATCACATAATTGGAAATCAGGTTATTATTAAAATTTAATAATTTTTAATGTCTAAGATTTTATAAATTTTTGCAGTGCTGATTATCCCAATGCAGTAGTACATTGTCACATAATCACATTTGAGATTTTGACCTTTCAATATTTGCTAAATATATTTTCTTTGCACATGTTGTGTATTTGTTAGATAGCGTTCTATCTCAGACTCTGCTAAAGGCTTTTTCTTAAATCCGTATCAACGCAGTTAAGGTATCTTTTGGGAATTAATATATGTAGATTGATTTCTTTATTTTAGTTTTTGCATTTTGACCAATCAAATTATAACGTATTAAAATGTAATTTCAATTGATCAATTAGTGTATGCTAAAAATTATAATTTAAATTTACCAAATATCACGAAATATTTGTTTTCATTAGTGAGCGGATAGGTGAGGACCGGTTCCAAAACAAGCGACAGTTATTTAACAGTTTGCTAGAATTACAACAGCGATTACTATACTAAGCGATTTAAGCAATATGTGCGATATTCGTAGGATTGACGTATTGATAACCCACATTATTCATTGACGTTTAATTTCTTTCAAAATATTCAGGTCGTTCTAAAAACTTCAATAGTCAATCGATGCTGTCCGCAATCTAAGGGCTATACGTCCACAATTTTTCTTTATTCAAATACATGTACTGAATTTGTTTATTTTAGACTGAAGAAAGCCACCCTATCAATTGGAGACCTTCTATTATTCCAAAGAAAGGATTTTAAAATGATTTTGTACATTATTTGTAGTAAATGTGTAGTTGTTTAGTTTTTAGTGCAGATCAATAATAATCCTAACAAACTAGTTCATATAAAGATGGCAAATTTTGCCATATGACAAAAAATGGTATACGCAGACTTCTTAAATAAATAACCAGTTTCTTGAATACTGTACCCTGTAAAATCCAGGTTCAAAGGTCGATTTTAATTTTCGCCTTTCAATGTACTTTCGTTTTTTGATCTTAATATTATTTATATAAAATGTAGAATCGTTTCGAATAGAACTTTTTAAGTGTAGTAAATTGGTTTAAATATACATGCATATTTCAACAAAACCTTAATGTGCCAAAACAATAGGCCTATATCGTAGAAATTTCTTTTTTTCCAGTTATTTCTAATTAATATACTTTTTAAAATGCGAGGAAAATTTCAAAATACGATTTAAGTTTTCAGTTTAACATTATATTTTACAATGTAAATTAGATTAATAATGATAGTTAAAATCATATTAATTTCTATTTATACTAAATCGTTTTTTTGATTAGCTTGCTTTCAAAACTGTTGAAATGTGACACAGCCGAATATCGATTCTTCGCGAAAATTTAGTTTTTCAAAAAAACAAAAAAGGTTCAAATAGATTGTTGTACAATGTTGGATAATGATGATTACGTAACTTCCACCCAAGGTATTCGATTAGTAAATTTTTTAACAACTTGAATGGTTAGGAAAAATTCGGTAGAGAAATCAGTAACACACGAACTACTAAAATCCACTTGAAAATATTTATACAAATCATTTATTTGAACTATAGTTTCTTTGTCAATTGAAAGAAAATGTTTTTAACTCAAAACGTAACTTGAACTCGAATTGAAAACCCTGCTTCCAGTTGCTAAAATAAATTTTCTGTGATAACCAATTATATTGCAGTGTTTTACAATTAAACCTTAACGCACTGAGTGTGCCGGTTCGGTCCCACATGTCGTTTTTTTGCACATAACTGTGCGTGAAATTAATTTTTAAACTGATGTTTTCTGACTTTTTCCAAAAACTATCTGGCAACAGGGCCTATTTCAAAAAGTCTCAAAATTCAAGTTTTTTGGTGCAAAATGCACTTAAAATATAAATCAATATTTTGATAGATATCGATGTATTTATAAAATTCATTTGATATAGTCATAATTGTTGAAGGTCATCGTAGGCCAAAAAAAATTGCGGTGGCGCGGCCCCTATATAATTTAGTTCTATGATCATTTTTATTGATTTCCGACACTGGGCCCGCTATAGCAATATAATATTGGCCACAAAAAGTTCATCTTATAAAGCAAGGGTTTTAGAAGGTCTGTGGTGAAAATCAGTGTCATCAGGTGGTCAAACTTAAAATATAAAAAATATAATTTTTCATTTGATGCTATATTTTGAATACTATGAGACAATGACTAAATATGATAACCTACCATATAAAAGTGGCCTCAATTCTAGAAGCATTAATGTTGAACCACGGACTGAAAAAATGGTAACTCCTTGAGATTGGCAAAGAGATGTGCTGTGAATTTCTTTATTATTTCTTAAACTTTTTTTAAACTTAGACTGTAAATGAATTTAATATATACAATTACGCTACGTACTGGATTTTTGAAACAAACATTATTCATTGACTTTATTTCTATAATTTTATTATTTAAAAATGTCAGGTTATTCAAAATTTGGAAAATGGCTGAACTATTACGAAATACTGCCTATTAGAAGTAAGTCTGACAATAACTAGAAGATAATGAGCTAAATAAACTGATTCTCCCTATTTTTAATGCTCAATTCATTTAGGTTCTTTTTCACCTTTAGTTTTCCAAACATTGATGGCGCTACAACTTTATTTGCATATAAAATCGCAACCAGTATTTTTTTTAAAATAGGCAATAATGTAGGTCAATGGTGTATCTTTCACTGCCCCAAAGCTTATTAGTTTATCTTTAAAAGTTTTGAAATAAGAGGGGGTCGAATCGCCCCAACATTAAATATTTTTTACGATAATATTTAACTGAAGTACGAGAAGATAGCAATTTGCATTATCACTGGTCATTCTGTGAATAGTGTCACAATGAATTATAAATTGAGATATTTGCAAAAATAAGGATGAAAACTCATTCAGACTTGATATTAGTTGGGAGTTATAGTTTTGTTTAGAAAGATCATAACCCTTCCAGGCTTTTTCTATTATAAGTTTGTTTTAGCAGCATGATTTTGCTCATTTTTGCATTGTCTTAGGTTATTAATATTTTACACGAAACTTTGGTCTAGTGCTATCCTTAAGAACTTTATCAAAATATTTAATATAAAATTGTATTTGGAAATAATATTGCCTAGTGTATACATTTCTTTGAATATTTATATATATGATGTTTAGTTGTGCGTAGTTGAAATACTTGGTTAAAATAGAATACGTAAATTTCGTGTCACAGATCTTTAGGTGATCTGGGAGTCCATGCATTAGTGTATTTGATAAAATGCCAATTTGTGTAATTAATCAAGTCTAGCACACATGGTTATAAATAAAGATCCTAATGTATTATTACTGGAAGACATTTAATTTAAATTCAATTGAAAAAGTATTCATTAATTTAATTCCTTGTTGGCGATTACTGAAATAATTGGATAGAAGAGCAAAGCTTGGCCTAGAAAAACGTAAATTCTTAAACATTGTCGTGGTAATAAAAAGGTATCATTCGTCACGCAAAATCTTGTCGAAATATCGTTGAAGTTGTTTCCTGCACGATGTTTTTACTCAAGCCAAAAGTAATTATTTCATCAATAAACGATGTTGCGCAAACAATTAGATAGGCTTCCTTAATATTTTTCTTGGTGCTTTGATGAGCTTACAGGAGTCAAACTTCAGCGACATAAAAATTGTGATTGGAATAACAGCTCAGTTGAGACCTGCGCAAAGAATGAAAGATTTCTACAATTATTAAAATTTGCGTTCTAAATCAGATCCTTGAAGAAGAAGAAGAAGAAGAAGAAAAATCTATATTCAGAAATTGTTTTAACAATAAATAGAAATACTGATAACAAATTCTGAAAGCGTCAAGAAAGTAATACAAAATTAAACAAAGAAAAGAAAACAATGACTATTTACAAATAAAAAGTGGTTAACTTGGGCTATGGCGATTGTTAGTTTCTATTAATAGAGTAATCAGGATTATAAAATTTATAACCTCGCCATTTCAGTTTTTTTATATTATAAGTGCAAAAATATTTTTTAATATTCATTTTAAAGTTTTTTAATTTACTTATTTGTTTAATGTATTTTGGTAATTCATTCCACACATTTATAGCTGTGTTTAGAAATGAATTTTTCATTATTCGTTTCTTATACCTAATAGGTTCAATTATGTGCGTTCTTTTATTTTGTTTATTGACTAATTTTGCAGCAAGAAAGTCATTTTTGTAGCATGGGAAAGTATTGTTAACTATTTTGAAGAAAGTCGTTAAGACATTTATATGGATGTAACATTGCGGATGTAAAAATAATTTTGAAATTTTTCTATATTCATTATTCTTATTAAAGCTATGATTATTTACTGCTACTTTAATAGCCCAATTTAGTTGCACTTGGAATTTCCTGAGAAATTGTTGGTTTATATCTGTGTAGAGTACATTGGCATAGTTAAAATGACTTAATATTAGAGCATATATTAATTGAATTTTTGCTTTAGTTGGAAGTTTTTGAGAAATTAAGTTAATTGCTTTAATCGATATGGCCATTTTTCTAATAACATGATTTAGTTGCTCTTCAAAATTTAGATGTATGTCAAAAATTATTCCGAGGTACTTAAAAGACTCAACCTGTTTTATTTGAATGCCGTTGAAATTAAGTTTGTATCTTGAAGTATCAGTAGATTTAGTTTTTGATTTAACAATACAGAATTGAGTTTTTAGTGGATTTACTCTTAGTTTTATAGAGGCAAAATATTTAGCAAGAGAAGCACAGTTTGTTTCGAGAGTTTGAACCGCTTTTTCGGGAAATTTATTAGAATGAAATAATATTGTGTCATCTGCATATTGTATAACGTCACATGTTACTTGCTCGGACAAATCATTTATGTAAATATTAAATAATAACGGACCCAAAATTGTACCCTGTGGAACCCCATTTTTAGTGCATACCCAATCTGAAAAAGATTCATTAATTTTAACTCTTTGCATGCGATTGTATAAGTAACTGGAGATAAGACCTATGCTGTCATTAGAAAAACCTAGAATTTTAATTTTTTGTAGCAAAATACTGCGGTCTATGGAATCGAAAGCTTTCGAGAGGTCTAAGCAAGCAATTGCTGAGTATTCATTATCATTTATTGTTGATCGCCATTTTTCTGTAGCTTGTATTAAAGCGTCGCTCGTAGAAATACCTTTACGAAAACCATATTGTGTTTTGGAGTAGAGATCATGTTTACAAAGATGTTCGTTAATTTGATTAAAAAGAATTCGTTCAAAAATTTTGCTGATTGGAGAAGTGATCGAAATGGGTCTATAATTTTCGCAATCTTCGGGATCATTTCTTTTAAATAATGGTGTTATATTTGCCAATTTTAATTCATCTGGAAAAAAGGAGTGTTTTATACAATTATTTAAAATGTAGCATATTGGTTCAGCTATTAAGTCACCTGAGAGTTTTAGGAACCACGTTGGTATTAGAGAGGGTCCACTGGATTTATTTTTTAAACATTGTATCGACTTTATGATTTCATATTTTGTTGCAAAACGAAAAGAGAAAGAGGTTGGAGTTCCTTTGGGTTTATTAAGGCAAAAAGGTACATTCATACCGTTGTAGTTTCCTAAATTTAGGAAAACTTCATTGAAAGCATTGCAGATTTCCTTCTTATTTGTAATGGATTTATCTTTATAGTAATTTATTGGCTATATAAACAACCAGGTACTTGATTGTTTTGCGAGCAATAGCAGTGCCAGCAATAATTAATTTCGAATAAGTTATGTCTGTAAGTTCAGGGTACCTTATAGATTGCTGATAAAGTAATCGTTCTCTTGACTCCTTGGCATAAATATTGACGTTTTCCTTTCAGAGATGTTAACAACACTAGGTAGCATTAAAAACCAGAGATGAGCGTGGTAAAGGTTTCTTAAAATTATTGCCATCGTAGAGAAATAAACCACCGCACTGTCAGTATTTTTACCGCAAACCACCGCAATAAATGAAATTTTACTGCGGTATTCCGCAATAATGGCTATTTTTATCTTCGCAAGAAAATATTCATATTTCTGAAAATAGTTTAAAAGACAATTTCTAAGGGATTTTGTGATTTCATTCAGTTTTATTAGGGTAGTATCAAATTTTCAATGGAATATGTAAAAATTACTTTTAATAATTTATATGCGAAATTTTCAGTTTTGCAACAGAAAATTTTTTTGAGAAATACTTACAGATTTTAAAGCTTAAGACAAAACACGTTATCTGTATAACTTTTATTCCACCGCAAGTTGTTTTAATTCTACCGCTGACCACCGCAATTGTGAAAAATGCTACCGCGGTATTACCGCACCACACTAATCTCTATTAAAAACCTTATACATAATGCTATGTATCATTGAAAAGCAAATTATTCTTTTACTGATTTTAATAATAATGTTTTTACGATAATTCGTCATTAAAATAGCAATATACAGAAATTTATCAATAGCCTGTAAGATTTGTTACTTTTTGTAATGTAGGTTGATTTGTATATAATTTTTTGAAATTATTGAGGCTATTTAGATAAATTATCAGTTATTAAATTGCAAACATTTATCTGAATATAGAATTTTTTATCTTATTTTATCATATTTCATTACACATCAGAATTTTAAATATGCAATTTGATACGTAAATTAAACAAAAATAAAATTATTGATAAACTAAAACTTCATCACATACAGATTAACATTCATATCGAAACACTGAGAACAAAGCAAAAGAAAGTGCCTACCATATTGCTTGGTTGTCTCAATTTAATTTCGAGCCTTGTGCTCTGATTTGAAACATAAAACGTAAGAGAATAGTTAGCACAAGTAAATATCGATTCCATGCTCCACATACCATGCTTACTGAGGAACTGATATTGTTGATCATAGCACTAAAGAAATGAAAACACGTCTGCAAGACAACAACGTCAACAAACGTCATAAATTACCAGAAGCACATTTGCAAAATAGGTGCATTCAAATTATTAAGCCGGAGAATGCGGTTTGGTAAAATCTTAAAAAACAACAAAACATTCTTTATTCTACATTCTAGTACTAACAATAATGTTACTTATATCCGGCATCGAGATTAATCCCGGGCCTTCCAAAGCCGATAATATTTATGAATACTCAGAATTATCAAACATAATGCATTCAACTAATTCTTTTAAATATATTCACATAAATTTTCAGAATCTCTCAATAAAAAATTCGGAATTTAGACAAGTCATTTCTGAACTGGATTCAAATTTTATTCTGGGCATAACTGAAACCTGGTTTACAAATGATAATCACAATTCGTCCTGGTCAATCGATAACTCTAAATTTAAA
>CABFPE010000239.1:326806-340692 GCA_900660155.1 Hofstenia miamia
TTGTAAATGTGGGGAGTAATACATGTAAAGTAATTTAATGTGGGGAATTTATACATGTAAAGTAAAGTTAATGTGTGAAAGTAATACATGTAAAGTAAGTTAATGTGTGAAAGTAATACATGTAAAGTAAGTTAATGTGGGAAAGTAAAACTAAAAAAATGTAAGGTAATGTGGGAAAGTAAAACTAAAAAAAATGTAAGGTAATGTGGGAAAGTAAAACTAAAAAATGTAAGATAATGTAAACTAAATTAGGCCACATAAATAACACAAAAACTAGTAAAAGTACATGCATGACGTCAGTAAAACACCCCCGGCAATATCCACGGCGTCTCAGGTCAAAGGCCACCCCTCTCGACCAATCAGAAAAAAGTGTAACGGGCTGGACTCCACCTCTCGACCAATCAGAAAAAAGTGGAACCTCATCTCGGGCTCTTAATACTACTAGTGTATTATGCACAAGATACTAATTCTATGATGGAAAATTTTATTTCAATCTTTGAAAAACACCTTAATATTTTCTGTCCAGAAAAGAAGATCTTACTTAACAAAAATTTTGAAAATTCTTCCTCTGAACATAATAAATCTAAACCTTGGTTAACTGATTTATGCAAAAAAAAATTTATTATTGAAAAGAACGTGGCTTTTAAGAATTTCTCATTAACAAAATCTAGTGAAAAGTTCTTAGCTTAAAAATAGCAAGAAATTTATAAAATATTGAAAAATCTCTTAATAAATATATTAAAAATGAATTCAAAATTTTACCAAACGAAAAGTCCAAATGCAAGCTCATTCATGAGATTGCTAACACTGGAAAATCTAAATCTACAATCATTGAGGAAATTAGAGACTCTGATGGGAACTTATTTAAAAATGATTTTGACATTACTAATGTACTAAACGAAGTTTAAAGGACCACATATCAAATATCAATCACCAAATATTAATAATAAAATGCCCCAATTCATTTTTCGTTTTTCGACTACGTACAAAATGACTAAAGATATTAATAAACTAAAACCCACTAAGTCTAGTGGTCCATCTAAAATTCCTTCCTGGATATTAAAAGCAACTGCCTCTATAATTGCTGAACCTCTAAATATCATCTTTAATGAATCCTTAAAACAAAACAACTTTCCAAATTGTTTGAAACAAGCATATATTACTCCGGTTTTCAAAAAGAAAGGTGTAACTTTAGCTATTAATTATAGGCTGATCTCAATTACTTCGCCAATAAGCAAAATTTTCGAACGACTCTTACATAATCAAATTAGTGACCACCTTTCAAAACACCAATTAATGTCAAAGACACAATTTGGTTTCCGCAAGAATTTTTTCAACTGATGATGCCCTTTTGTATGCTACCGAAAATTGGCGATCATCTCTTGACTCTGACCAATTTGTTGCAGTGGCCTGCCTCTATCTTTCAAAAGCTTTTGACTATTAATCACGATATCTTATATATGAAATTAAAAAAGCTAGGATTTTCTGAAAGTAGCGTTAAATTAATATCTAGCTATCTAACTAACAGAATTCAGTGCGTTAAATTAAATAATACACTAAATTTAAACACTAGAAAAGCAATATATAGCTCAAAATGACCATTAAGCAGTTTTTGTATGATTCATTATTCATTTTGCAAAAACCCTAGCAGGTACATATACTTCCAATTATGTTGATAATCTCACTGAATTTGTTGTTTGTAGAAAATTTGTTTCTATTTCATAATTTTCGCATTTGATACCAGAGTTGGAACCGGTACGACCCGAACCACCCGGTAGGTAAGTCAGTCGAGTTGGATCAGATTGATGCTGGTCAAGCGGCATAGTATTGAACACTGACAGTCCTTCCCTGGCTTAGGCCCAAAACCCACAGTGATTATTTTAGTGCATAATTCCTGAGATAACAAGATTGCGATTGTGATGTGTGCAAGCCACCAGAGATTAATTCTCCAATTTTATAAGCATAAAATTTCTTTGCTACACTCTTCCGGTAATTGCAGCTATTATTTAGGCAAATGCAGTTGATAATATTATAAAAGCGGGGCATCAACCTTATAAAAGCGCTCGGGTTAGACCACTTTCTTTGCGCAAGAAGGACAAGCAATGAATTTTTTGTGCTATAAATCAAGATCATAAAGGTTTCCGACAATGTATTCATATAAAACCAAAATTGTTTGTAATCATGTTGAAAGATCTTTTGATTTTAAAAAAGTAAATAAAAATGCGTAAACAAAATTGCACACATTCCCGGCTTTCTTATAATTTTTGTACCAACACAATTGTTTAATGTCTTCATATTTTAAAAGTATTAATACTTCCGTACTATTGAATTCAAGTTTTATGTTTGGGATCAATGATATATTATAATATATTTTTGCAATTTCATTATAATTACAGGTATATACAAGAAGTCTAAGTAACAGAATTGTGTTCACTATCGCAAATATCGGCCTGAATTTTCAATTTATTAAAATTCGCACTCTTTTAAAAGAAGATGCTGTTGAAGCCAAGTGGCCTTGAAAGAAGCGAAATATAAAAACATATCCAGACTTAATCTGCATTATAATAACATGCACACTTTGTAAATTTGAATAACATTTTAATCTTAAACTTTAACATTTTGTGTTCTCATTCCCTAACTTTGAGAAAATATCCCGTTGAGTCGCAAATATCAAATTCTGGGCGCCGGTCGAAACCGGTCAAAATTCTGGAAAATAGACAGATTGACTGGTCAGCTTCAGCCGGTTGAGGAAAAGCGTGGCCGGTTAAATCTTTGCCTTACACTCCCAACTATTAATAAAGCAGAAATACAATATTCACCATATATTTAATCACGTCTTCTTCCTTGAAGAACCTAGAAAAAACACCAGCACATTTGAACTATTTAAAACAATGAAAAATTTTTCTAAGCTAGGAAAAATATGATTGCTTGAATAACACATCATTAATATTTCCATTACAACTGCAGCAATTGTGGAAAATGTAAATGAGACTGAGAGAAGTGAAATGACCAACACATTCCTACATGCATTGCTTTTCAATTTTACTGCCTTTGAAATTAGAATGATTGTGAAAGCAAGGTTTAAGGCAATCATGAATGTATTAGTTGTTATGAAAAATATTTGCGCACCGAAGTTTTTGTGAATAACTCTTTCAAAAAACGCGACTGTCCATATGTTAATCATTGAAATTAGTATAAAAATGAACAAAATGAAACCGCGTGTTTTCCAAAGATTCATTTCACTGTTGTAAACATAAAATTGAATTGGAAAATACGCCGCTATTGTTCTGTGAAGAGTAATCAATAGAACAGCAATCATTATAAATTCAAAGGATAGCGCATCAACTGCTTTATAATATATGTTGTTTACAAACATGGAACACTTTCCTGGAAAAAGGAAGCAGACTGATTCAAAAACACCATCAATAAGAATGTTGATTACATCGCAAATCATCAAAGTCTTAAACAAAAGCTTAGTTATGCTACCAAGATTTCGATTATTTCGAATAATAACTAGAAATGATAATGAGTTTAAAATTATACCCAATCCTCCAATGAATAAAGAAATTGTTCTAATTAGTATTGAAGCATTGATATTCATCATCAACATGTACTAATTAAACAGAGGGAAACAATGAATGTCTCAATAAAATATTTAATAGAAAATCTTCTGAAAAAATTGATTCATATAATTATAGCTATATACCTTCAATTAAAGTAATGAGTATATAGATAAAACTAGAAATACCTTTTCTATTACGTTCAGGGGTTAACTTATTAATGAGCTAAAGTTTTGTTTTGATTAACTGGCGACTAGTTAATCAATATATGTAAAAAATCATTGAAATCTGCATGACCATCTCGTCAAATAGGTTCTGCTGGTATAAATATTGTATACTTTAACAATATGAAATAACATTGATGTCATATTACAATTATCATCGCACAAATACACAATCTTCCAACCTTCTTGAAACTCCAGCATGGAATCGGTGAGAAAGTACCTACTTCGCAACCACATCTAGAGACTTCAACCAATTGGATCTGAGCTGCATACATAACATTGTTCTGCACCCTCTTTATTGGAACTACCCAATACAAATTCTAATGTGACTTCACTTTCTGAAGAAGCCTGAAAGATTTTCTGAAACTACTGTTATAATTACTATGGTCCCAATGCATTGAAAAGCAATTGTCTTCAACCCATGTTTTTGATAGACTCCCACTTCGATTTTTTTTAAAAGTTTTAATAGCTCTCGTCATATAATTTGCATGATGCTAATCCAGCAGTCAAACGTTACAGTAGATATTGACTAGTCTACTTGACTTTATTGGCTCTGGAAATCTGTGAAAATATCATCAAAATGTCCTAGTTNTGTATATTTCCGTTCAACAGACTACCCACACTTGGAGGCCCTTCTGACGCGGCGGTCCTACGGGCCTGAATCATATTATTATGGTCAGAGGACCTTCCACCCAGCAGTCGAACGTTACAGTAGATATTGACTAGTCTACTTGACTTTATTGGCTCTGGAAATCTGTGAAAATATCATCAAAATGTCCTAGTTACATGAAGCCTTACGTGAAATATCTGTTATCTGTTTAGGTGTGTGTGTGTGTCCGTTTTGATTCCTGTTTTGTAATCAAAATAGTACCAAATAGATGTCACCCTCTAAATTTGTAAATTTTTTATTATTTCAGACACAATAGCTAGAGTTATAAGTATTTCGAAAGCAGAATTAGGACTTCGTAAAAATTGGTTGAGAACAGCGCAGTAGGGTCTTGGTTTTCTCATATAATAGTAGAGTTTTGCCCACCAGATGACACAATGGGTGTCTTCTTCCACACTTCCTACACCATTGCGAGCTAAATAAGTTGTGAATCTTCCTGGCTGAGACATTGGAAACGTTTCTGCTGTTTATTTTGGGCCATATGAGGTTTCCGCATCCGGTTAAATAGGCTCTTCTAGAACCTAATTCAGAGCATGGTAAATTTCATCAGATTGAGAATTGACCTTTGACCCTGGCGGTCATAGATATTATTTAATTGTGGACTTTGGCCATCTGTGTATCTCTGACGTCATTGGAATATAGTGGTTTTTGTTGGCAAACACATTTGTTTGCAGTCTATTCTTTAAAATGTAAGCAATTTTTTTATACACATAGAGGTTGAGGAATTTTCGAAAATCCCATGAGATTAGAATTGTTGCAATCTATTGTTCAAAATGTAACAATTTTTCTATTCATATTACATAATTTTTAAATATCATTGAAGTTTTATATATGCAAAATATTCACGTTTTTGGGAATTATATTTAATTTATATTTTTGCAAATTGGCATGTATGCGAACGCTTTTTGCTGAAATTGCAAAAGCAAGTTTTTTTTTGACAGATTACTTTAACAATCACTTGCAGTTGTTTAATAGTTTATGAATTTAAAAAAATAACTTTATAATAATTGAGAAAGCGTTAACATTCATATTTTTCTTCAGTCAATGAGTAAATTTTGATAATCGCAAATGAATACATAACGCCATCTCAAAAACAAATCAATTAGATGTCATGAAACTAGCAAAACATTTATATTTACAAAAAGACTAACACATTTTCATAAGAAAATACATTGACTCAAAAATGATTAAATTGATTGATTTTACAAAACACATAGTCGTCACAGTTTGCATGAAAAGAAGTAAATTTTTAAATTGAAAATGAATATCAAAGCTATATAAAATAAATTTAAGTATACATATAGTACTTAAAACCTAATTTAATTAAAATATACTTGTAATTGTTTATGAGATTATAAAGAAAACAGCAATCGTTAAATGATTTAAACTACATTTTGTACATTAGGTATTAAAACAACGTAGGAACATTTTCTAAATATAAAATAAATAGCTTAAATTACAATGATCAGAAACTGATAAAATGAAATAAATACTTCTTCAAGACGGTTTAGTCTTTGTATTCAAATATAAAAATAGATAAGATAAGATAAGATCAGATATTCTTTATTCAGATAAATATTGACAATTAAAAACTGATAATTTATCTGAATAGCGTCAAAAATATACCAACATACATACAAATACATACAAAAGCAAAGTATACTATACAATAAATCTAACAGGCTAGGGAGAAATTACTAGGAGATTTCAAGTACGGGTTGTTGAGTAATCATTGTTGTAGAATTTGTATCCTAGCCATGATTGTCCTGAGATATACTTTTGCTTAAGATAAATTTTAATTTCTTTCTTAAAAGCTCTTAGTTTTTCAATATTCTTTATCTCTTTAGGTAATGAATTCCATGTTCTGATAGCGGTATTAATAAATGATTCTTTCAAGACTTTTTTTTCTGTACTTAATGCAGGAAAAATGTTTTGATCTGGAGTTTTGTTTATGAATAAAACCAGGCATTGAAATCGTATTATAAGGTGGTAAGTTCTTGATGAGTTTAAAAAATGTCAACATAGTATTCAAAATGACAAGCTGTCTTGGAAAAAGGATTGATTTGGAAATGTAGTCTTTAGTTCTGGCGGAATTTTTCTTTGAGACATTAAGTGCCCATTTTAATTGCACATCAAGTTTCTTGAAAAAAGCATCTTTTATATCAGTGAATAATATATTTGCATAATTTAGATGACTCATTATAAATGCATGAAAAAATTGAATTATTGCACAAGCTGGTAATTGCATTACTATCATTGACATGTTTCTTATACCAATGGCTAATTTTCGAACTATTGCATTAATGTGAGATTCAAAATTTAGCTTAGAATCAAAAATTACTCCTAGGTACTTGAAATTATCTACAGTCGGGATGCTAATATAAAGGCAAAAACCATGTAAACTCAAAGAAAGGAAAAACTTTAATCCAACAATCAAGCGCTGAAAACTAATATAGGCGAGTTATTATATACTTTATTATAAAAAAACGTCGTTTGTTTGTTAATACACATTTTTAATTGAATTTGTTTAAACTTTTAATAGTCATGTGTTTTATACTGTGATCTATCATCTCATTTGACTTGTTTATTAATAATTAATTTAGATACTATCGTGTGAAATTAACAACGTGCAACTACACATTGCGTATGTTTCCTACAGCATTCCCATCCCAACAATGATGATAAACTAACACAATATACAAACTTAATAGTGCGATATATATGGTCATTATAAGCAAAGTTTAAAATAAATTACATTTTTGTCTTGTAGTAAACACGTATGTGGTTTTTACCACATACGTTTATTAAATTAAAGGTGCAAGTTTCAGATAGAGATCCTTATTATGTTTCTCCTCTCATCAAGAGTGTGTTGAAGAAGCGGTCAAAAGAAGACGTCTTCGCGAGGCATCAATGTTGTCAAGAGACATAGGGCTGATGATTGAAAAGCGAAAGGCTCAAATGCTGAACGAGAGTTGCAAGGGATCCAAATTATGGTGGAGTAAAATTAAAAGTTTTCGTCAATCTAATCACAAGAGAGAGACTTTATTTTCGGCTAAAGACCTTCATCAACATTTTGCAAGAATGAATACAGATTAGAATTATGTGAAACCTGAACTCAAGCTCCCTTCTTATGATTTTGATTCTTTTAGTGTACATGAGATTTATAAAGCCTTGAGTACATTAAAAAAGAAATTTACAGGCCCTGATGGTCCCCATACTGGCTGCTCAAAGAATTTGCTCCAGAACTTCTTCCTATCATTACTGATATTCTGAATGCGTCGCTGAAGAAAGGAGAGGTGCCTCTGTTTCTCAAATATGCCGATGTTAAGCCACTGCCAAAAGTTCAAGACTCGAAGAAAGTTTCTGATTTTCGCCCAATCTCCATCACCCCGATGATTGCTCGCGTTTTTGAGAGATTGATCGTGAGACGTTTTCTTGGCATTTCATTTGAAAGAAAAATAAATCGGAATCAATTTGTTTTCAGAAAGAACGGTTCTACTGAAACTGCCTTGCTCAGAATGCAGTATGAAATTATGAAAAACTTAGACAAAACTGATTGTCAGTTTGTGCGAACATTCCAAATTGACTTTCGTAAGGCTTTTGACTTAGTTAATCACTAACTCCTTTTCGAAAAGATTCACAGGCTTGATCTCCTTCATTTTGTCTATAACTGGCTCGTTGACTTTTTTAATAAAAGACAACTCTGTGTTATTACCAGCAATGATTGCACCCTTATGCAGAAGTTAATCGCGGCATACCTCAAGGGACAGTGTTAGGCCCCATCTTATTGTCCCTTTTGTTGATGACTTACAGACTATTTATTCTTGCAACAATATTTTTAAATATGCAGATGATGCAACATTAACTGTGCCTGTCTTCAAAAATAAGAATGACCTTTCTCAAATAGAAATTTCCAATATTCAGAAATGGTGTACCGATAATAAGATGTTTCTCAATATCTCGAAGACAAAAGAGATGGTTTGCAGTTTCTCTTCTATTAAAGACCCTCCTGCTCCAATCTCTAGCATTGAGCAAGTTTGTACCTCAACTATACTTGGTGTTATTTTCCAGAACAACCTTCGTCCTCGAAATCATATTATCACGCTGATTAGCGCATGTTCGAAGCGCCTATATCTGATTAACCAACTCAAGCACTCAAAACTCGGTGTTGATGGTCTTAAATTGCTTTTCGATTCGTTGATAATGAGTAAAGTAAGATATTGCATATCTGTGTATGGGAATTTCAACAACGATGAAAGCAAAGGCATGGTACGATTTTTCAAACGAGCAGAAAGAATGAATATTAGAAAAATTGGCTGTCTGGAGGAGATAGTTGCAGAATCTGACCAAAGGGTCCTCAGGCAAATGAACTCTAATGTCGATCATCTTCTTTTAGACTTGTTGCCACCCCGAAGAGAGCCGAACAGCCGACGTGCAAGGGAAAAAAAATCTGTCTATTATCTACCTAAGATAAGGACAGAATCGTTTAAAAGAGCATTTCCAAATCGACTGCTGTTTAATGCATGAAACTTTTTAGTTCCCATTTATCTAAGCGTTTTGTTCTCAGATTTATAATAAATTCTAATTCTCATTTTTTGCATAAACTAGTTTTTGGTTTTTTCCGAAAAATTATTTTGCTGTATTTCCGAAATGAGGCATTACGCTTTTACAGAGTATTATTATCTCTCTGATTCAAACATTTGTTATTAAATTTTACCGAATAAAAGAAGTAAGTAAATTAAACATGTAAACTAAATTAATGTGGTATTTCCAATGTCATGTATGTTAATAAAAGAAACAAGTATGTAAACTAAATTAAGCCACATAAATACGCAAGTCACATACATTAACAAAAAAGGTGGTATTTAAAATAAAACAAAATATTTTTGTTTGAAAATACTTATTAATTCTGACTTTTACTGAAGAAATTTAGCAATAAAATATAATTCCAAAAACGTGAATTTCTTGCATATAGAATTTCAGTGATATTTGACAATTATTTATGGAATATGTATAAAAAAAATTGGTTACATTTTAAACAATAGACTGCAAACAAATGTGTTTGTCAACAAAAACCACTATATTCCAATGACGTCAGAGATTCACAGACGGCCAAATTACACAGTTACATCATATCCATGCCCGCCAGGGTCAAAGGTCAACTTGTGCCCCGGGATTATGCCCAAGTCATACTACTGGAGTCGGAAACCGAATGTATTTGTAATGTTTCTACAATGAAAGTTTATGCTTCAGAAGCCGTTGCTCGACTTCTGCGAGTACTAATAATACAAACTTTTACGTCGTGTTCTTTATTTGTAAATTATTTAGTTACAATAAACTGTAAACAAAGTCAACCAAAGTAGAAACCCATTGATTATGTGCATGTGTAATAGAAACGAATAGAAAATGTTAAATATTTAAGTTCTATGGTGGGTAAATAAACAGTTTTGTATTTGGGTAGCTTAACCATGTATTGGTTTATGATAAATTTTATTAGTCAACCGTTAAACAAACATTAAAATAGCTACAAAAATGTCTTAAAATTTCCTATTTTCTTTCAATAAATTGTGAATTCTCTTAGATGATCACATTCCAATAATCACAATACTTTGAAAAGTATATATCATAGTTCAGAATAGGGTTGAATCTGCCCTTATGGTATTCCTAGGGTTAACTACTGAAGAAACTATAGCTGAATTTATGAATTGAAGGAACAATTTTCTCATAAACGAAAATAAAGCAACCATATTAGATATCTTCTGTAAGCGGCAAGTTTGTGACTTAGACTCTTTTGAGGTTTAAGGGTTATTTTTGATTCCAACTTAACCTTAAATGCTAGCGTTCAACTTCTCAGAGCAAAAATTTTAAAATTTTTACAAACTGTCCAGTCAATTCAATTGGATACTCAGCTCAGACACTCTCAATTGTTTATGAGAGAAATGTCAGGACATCAATCGAATATTGTTCAACCGTTTGGGGAGGTGTTTCCTTTACATAATTGTGAAAAATAGATTATGTTCAGAAAAAAAGTTGACAATATTAGAATCTTCTGATCTTATGAGTCGATGTTTAGTATAAGAACAGGCCATGAAAAAAACAAGAGAATCACATACTACATCTTATTTTTTTCCCAAAAAAGCAACTATTATGCAAAGAACCCTTAGAGAATGACTACCTGGACTAGAGTGTTCGAATTGAGAGTAAACACTAAGAAGAAGAAAAAGAAGAAAAATCTATATTCAGAAATTGTTTTAACAATAAATAGAAATACTGATAACAAATTCTGAAAGCGTCAAGAAAGTAATACAAAACTAAACAAAAAAAGAAAACAACGAATATTTACAAATAAAAAGTGGTTAACTTGGGCTATGGCGATTGCTAGTTTCTATTAATAGAGTAATCAGGATTATAAAATTTATAGCCTCGCCATTTCAGTTTTTTTATATTATAAGTGGAAAAATATTTTTTAATATTCATTTTAAAGTTTTTTAATTTACTTATTTGTTTAATGTATTTTGGTAATTCATTCCACATATTTATAGCTGTGTTTAGAAATGAATTTTTCATTATTCGTTTCTTATACCTAATAGGTTGTATTATGTGTGTTCTTTTATTTTGTTTATTGACTAATTTTGCAGCAAGAAAGTCATTTTTGTAGTATGGGAAAGTATTGTTAACTATTTTGAAGAACGTCGTTAAGACATTTATATGGATGTAACATTGCGGATGTAAAAATAATTTTGAAATTTTTCTATATTCATTATTCTTATTAAAGCTATGATTATTTACTGCTACTTTAATAGCCCAATTTAGTTGCACTTGGAATTTCCTGAGAAATTGTTGGTTTATATCTGTGAAGAGTACATTGGCATAGTTAAAATGACTTAATATTAGAGCATATATTAATTGAATTTTTGCTTTAGTTGGAAGTTTTTGAGAAATTAATGTTAATTGCTTTAATCGATATGGCCATTTTTCTAATAACATGATTTAGTTGCTCTTCAAAATTTAGATGTATGTCAAAAATTATTCCGAGGTACTTAAAAGACTCAACCTGTTTTATTTGAATGCCGTTGAAATTAAGTTTGTATCTTGAAGTATCAGTAGATTTAGTTTTTGATTTAACAATACAGAATTGAGTTTTTAGTGGATTTACTTTTAGTTTTATAGAGGCAAAATATTTAGCAAGAGAAGCACAGTTTGTTTCGAGAGTTTGAACCGCTTTTTCGGGAAATTTATTAGAATGAAATAATATTGTGTCATCTGCATATTGTATAACGTCACATGTTACTTGCTCGGACAAATCATTTATGTAAATATTAAATAATAACGGACCCAAAATTGTACCCTGTGGAACCCCATTTTTAGTGCATACCCAATCTGAAAAAGACTCATTAATTTTAACTCTTTGCATGCGATTGTATAAGTAACTGGAGATAAGACCTATGCTGTCATTAGAAAAACCTAGAATTTTAATTTTTTGTAGTAAGATACTGCGGTCTATGGAATCGAAAGCTTTCGAGAGGTCTAAGCAAGCAATTGCTGAGTATTCATTATCATTTATTGTTGATCGCCATTTCTCTGTAGCTTGTATTAAAGCGTCGTTCGTAGAAATACCTTTACGAAAACCATATTGTGTTTTGGAGTAGAGATCATGTTTACAAAGATGTTCGTTAATTTGATTAAAAAGAATTCGTTCAAAAATTTTGCTGATTGGAGAAGTGATCGAAATGGGTCTATAATTTTCGCAATCTTCGGGATCATTTCTTTTAAATAATGGTGTTATATTTGCCAATTTTAATTCATCTGGAAAAAAGGAGTGTTTTATACAATTATTTAAAATGTAGCATATTGGTTCAGCTATTAAGTCACCTGAGAGTTTTAGGAACCACGTTGGTATTAGAGAGGGTCCACTGGATTTATTTTTTAAACATTGTATCGACTTTATGATTTCATATTTTGTTGCAAAACGAAAAGAGAAAGAGGTTGGAGTTCCTTTGGGTTTATTAAGGCAAAAAGGTACATTCATACCGTTGTAGTTTCCTAAATTTAGGAAAACTTCATTGAAAGCATTGCAGATTTCCTTCTTATTTGTAATGGATTTATCTTTATAGTATATTCTTTCTATTTCTTCGGTTCGCATGTTTTTTCTATTTTGCAAATTGTTAAAAAATTCCCATTTATTTTTTTGGGAAGAAAGACTTTGATACTGAAAACGGGAATAATTATTACTTGCTTTTCTTATAGCAATGTTACATAAATTTCGTGCAGATTTATAAGCATTATGATTTTCCAGTGTTTGGGAATTTAAGCATTTTTTTTAAATTCTGTTTCTTCATTTCTATTAAATCGAGGCATTTAGAATCAATCCATGGTTTTGAAACATTATTCTGAGTTTTTTTGGTATTTTCAGATGAAAGAATATATTTTTCTGGGCAGCATATATCCAAATAGAAAAGTAAAATGTTTGTAAAATGTGATAGCATTTCATTAGGTGTTAATGATGAATATATCGAATTCCAGTTTTCGATTTTTAAATATTGTCGAAGTTTTTCGACATTTTCTGTTGATTTTTCTCGTATTTTTATCCAAGATTTAGAGGGTTTACAAACTTTTAGAATATTCGAATATGTAGCTATAAGGCAGTGATCTGAGTATGGAAATTCAAAACAAAAATAATTATAAGACGAAGAATTTTCTGATATCATGAAATAGTCAATAAGCGTTTTACTATTAGCAGAAATTCTAGAAGGAATTTTTTTATTTATTAGTGAAATATTGAAAGTATTGAGAAAATTGCCAAGCTTACTTNGTTTACAAACTTTTAGAATATTCGAATAAGTAGCTATAAGGCAGTGATCTGAGTATGGAAATTCAAAACAAAAATAATTATAAGACGAAGAATTTTCTGATATCATGAAATAGTCAATAAGCGTTTTACTATTAGCAGAAATTCTAGAAGGAATTTTTTTATTTATTAGTGAAATATTGAAAGTATTGAGAAAATTGCCAAGCTTACTTTTTTCGTTATTGTTTAGAAGATTTACATTCCAGTCTCCCATTACCATTATATTCGTGTTATAACTCAGAGCAATAGAAAATTCATCTTCCATTTGTAAGAAAAAGTTATTTATATAAGTTTTATTTGGACAATAAGAGATATTTAATAATTGACTATTAAAATTTTTGTCTGGGTTTTGAATTTCAACCCAAAGACAATTCACTAGCTAACGTCGAGTGTCTAAGTTAGAGAGGTTTTACTGTACAACTTTTAATAAAAACAATCACTACCTAGGGAAGATTCTATGCCCACATTCACAAACATCGTACTGGGCCCTCACCGAAATTTTTTATCGGTATAAAATATGAAGACTAAGTATGTACTAGGCCATAGTAGTGCGCCCCGCACTACATGGGTAGTAGGCTGCCTTGAAA
>CABFPE010000239.1:358599-370487 GCA_900660155.1 Hofstenia miamia
TATATATATATATTATATGGTATTCTGTCAATTAGAAGTATATAAATTAACTACTGAGGCATTTTAATTGATAGCTTCTGAATGTTAATTGACGAATTCTGAATGTCGTTTTTCATTTCTGAATGTAAATTGACGCTTTCTGAATGTTAATTGACAAATTCTAAATGTATTTTTTCATTTCTTAATGTAAATTGATCAATTCCAATTGTAGTTTTTGATTTCTAATTGTAAAATGATTATTTCTAAATGTAAGTTGATGATTTCTAAATGTCCCCTGGAAATGGTGTAGTCTAACGCAGCTGATTTCGTTGAGATTTGTACTTATGCATATATTCCAAATTACTTTTCTGCAATGATAACCAGGGATATAAAATTGACTCAGCAGAACGTGCATGGACTGCAAAATCCAAATGCGTTTGTAACTTATTAGCTACTTTCACGTCTATAGCTTTGGGCTAGAATTCAATCTTCAAGTTTCTAATGAATATGTATTATTGCCAAAAATTCCATCGCATCTCATTGTCAAATGAGCCAAATTTACTTTGAAGTAATTCACATTCACTCAAATTGGTTCTAGATTTCGTTCACATGCTATGGAAAAGCCATTATATATTTAACTTTTAATTCCAGAGAATTTTGAAACAAAATTGTTTCCAATACATACACACATATTGCATTGGATATTTGGAGTCCAGGCAACCACATGTCTATTTATTCCAGATTAAGTTTTCCCATCTTGTATTGCCTACCACTAACAACAGCTAAAGCTGCATTACTATACAATTTATAATCAAAACTAAAAAATTATAAATGGGGACAAGTTATTACAAAATCGAGGAAGTGATCACCTAAGGCCCAAAAAAACTGTTAAAATATTGACCTAAGATGAAAGAACTCTTACACGAGATTCTTTATGAATTTTCCCATCCTATTTCATGTAATATCTCACACCACGTGAGAACGCTTGTCATTTGTAAATAAATTTGTAAGAGGTGCGACAATTGTAGCTAGCACTCCTTTGAGCAAAGTTTACTTTAATCATTTCCTCGCAATTACCCAAAAATAAACAGAAATAAAGTAAAAATAAATTTTGTTTAGGTATCCCACAATTGCATTTATTTCAAAACAAGTAGAGTATATCATCATTTTAATGACCCATCGAACAAATTCTAGTCTCATATAAGTAACGAAGTGCAAACTTTTTTCAGAAATTGTGCATCTCAAAGTAAGAAACTTAGATATACACGTATATTGCTAATAGTCAGCCACAAATTTGTAGTTTAAATGTACGTCGAATAATTGAATTTAAAATGTACAAAATTTATTGTGTGTTATGAACATCCTCATTTTTAACTAAGTTTTACAAAATATCTAATAAAGCAAATTTTTCCATAATTGAATATTAATTTGCATTTATTTTTTAAGATACGTTCTCCCACCAATTTCTGCCCTGTGAAACAGGTACTTTGTTGCTTCATTCTAATAAATTCTGCTACAAATCACTAGCTAATTTTTATCGTAAGGCCTGCTTAGATAAAACAAATTAGAAGCAAAACACAATGTTATGAACATGAAGGAAATTGCATTTCTTTTTCTTTTTAAGGCACCAAGACAAAAGATTTTGAATTTGTTGATAGTGCGGTTGAAGCAGTTTCCCTGTTTCTGAATATCATATGTAAACTGAAAAGGTGAAATATATTCTTACAGTGAAAGCCTCCAACATTCTCAAATCATAAAACTAGCATTTACAACGTCACAATAAATCAATAAACAAGCAATGATATCACATTTGCACTTAAAAAATATGATTGAAAGTTTGAAAAGCTAGATTCTAGCATCGGACGCAACAACGCGTTTTATCTTGGAGTCCCTTCGCTTCGAATCTATCATCAAGTGCTTAATATCATTCAGCTCAATACATGTCTTTAATTCTTAGACTTGCCAAACCATAAGAGTGGAATATATTCACTTGAATAAGGAACAAATACATAAAAAGTATGAAGTGTTTAATTATTAATTTTGAATTGTATCCCGCTACGATTATTAGTGATTATAACGAAGGAAATATGTAGAAAGCTGAATTTGAGCATTCTAAGAACTTTACATTGGATCAACTTGTAACTTTCTTCAAACAAGGCACTTAAGGTCAAACAATTATATTAAAATAAAATTGAAAAAATAAAAAACAGATGAAAATTATTAAAAAATTATGTAAACAATTTGTACTTACAGTTTAAAGATATATTCGTTGGAAAATATATTATTTTGAAATTAAATTCACCAACTCAAACTGAATTAAAATGATCGAATTTTTTCTCATTTAATACCTGCCATCGTTTAGAACCCCCACTTAAAGCTGTTTCTTTTACTTATGCCTAAAAATCTCATAAAAACCGTTGTTGATTTAGTACTTAGTCTTAAGTTCATGAACTGGAATTCAAATATATTTTTCTTGCTTCTGATAGTTCATGAGATTAAAAAAAGCCTTAGACCATTTTTTACAAAAGCGAATAATTCTTTCATTACTAACTGTTTAAAACTTTGAAATAAATTAGCTTATGAATAAATTGGAAATAATTAAAAACGATGCTAAAAGTTATTTTTAAACTTTTAGAAAATATTTATTCAATTGAAAGGATTTCAAATTTTACAAGAAATGTTCCACTAATAGAAATTCAGACGAAATAGTCAAAGTTCGAAAAAGTTTTGTTTATAATATTTCGGTAGTTTGTTGATGCCATCAGTATCATTCCATAAATTCTGAATGAAGAATGTTTCTTCTTCAAACAATGAGATTAAAAGGGTAGATCCGCAATGTTTCCCAAAAAGATTTTAAATATCTAGGAAAATATAAAGGAAAAAATATTTCCTGTAACTTTATACAACATCAAATTTCTTACAGATTTGTAAAAAAAGTGTGAAATTATTAGATGCATTTGCAGTTGAGGATAAAGTAATGTCAAGTCTGTCGTTGGTCATGCAAGATGGTCAATTGCTGTATGTGTCTTGAGTTGAGTCGCAAATCCTTGAGGTAAAACTGGTCAATCTTGAGTTGAATATAAATCAACTACATTTTGCAATTATGGCGAATTGATTCAATCAAGCTTTACATTTATTTTGTATCTAAATCTGGGAAAAGTTAAAAAGTGCGAATAAAATACTTGAATTCTATTTAAATTACTACTTGCTTACAAAAACAAATTTAAAACATAATTAAAAAATAATATTATCCTGATAATTGAGCAAGAAGCTTGCTCTGATCCTCAGCTGCCATTTTGTGATAAGCGGAAAATTCCATTTCGAAAGTTGCCGTTCCATGTGTGACGGAACGAATGTGCATTGCATATCCATCTAATTGGCTCAAAGGAACACTAGCAAAAACAATGTTTTTATTATCTTCTAATTGCGTTACTTCTTGGACTTTTCCATTTCGACTAAGTATGCTGTTGACTACTACACCACACTGCTGAGAAGGAACGACAACCTAAATGCTTGATATTTGCTAACGAAAATTTTACAAGATATAAAATTATCTACTGCAAGAAATTAATATACAGACACGTAAGACCAAAACCAGTTCTAAGAAAACTATTATACTTGTAAATTCAAGTTTTCATTAAACTGCTTAGGGAAAGCTATCACTTTCTTGTATATATACAAAAAAGTAAAAAATACATATGCTAATATGTTTTTAAAACTTGAGTTTAGTGAACACATTTTGAAGATATTTCACAATTGGGATGGACAAAATATTTTAGACTCAACTGAATTTCAACTGTATTGGCGCACTCGAGTGTTAACAATTGTTTTAAAATTTTAATCAAATAGTTTCTTGATAGCAAAATGATTTAATTGGGAGATGTATCCAGAAAAGGCTATCCATTTTAATTTCAGAAAATTGAAATTAACAATATGACCTATAATTTCTTAGACAATAATTATTAAAATTGGTTAAGGAGTTCCTACTAAAAACAGCTTTTGCTTCAAAATAAGTATAATACCTTAAATCGTTTTCTTTGAATGCCATTAAACAAATGTTCAATAGCCTTATAAATGCACACTCCAAAATAATTAACTGTGTCTGGTTCTTTTCTTTAATAGTTTTATTGATTGCAAATACAGTGTTAACATTATGTCCGATTTCTAAAAGAAGTTAAATAGCATAGACATGTAAAAATTCGAATTTTCGGCTGACTAACGTTAGTGCCCATTGGGGTCATTGGCGACCCCATTCAAATCTAGGTATAAGCTTACTTATTTTTGCAGTGGTCTTTCAGTTCAACTGCCATGCAAGCCCGTAGCCACGGGGGGTTAGGAGGGGTCGAACCCTCTGGAAGGTCAGGCAACCCTCCTAGACAACAAAGCTAAAAGCGAAATCAGCATGTAACAATAAAATTCATTAATTCAATTGTTGTAACATTGCTCCTAATAATGCAATCTAAGGTCAATTTTGTCTATATTTTCAAAAAGTTTTTGCGGTTTGGTCATTTACTTGATCACTATACTAGATGACCTCAAGTCAGAAAATCCGCGTATGCCCATGGATGCAAAAAAATAAAAGGATGTACAGACTTGCTAAAATTTTAGTTAATATAAAGAAAGTCAAAATTCCCATGCACCCCTCCTAAATGCGCATCGACCCCCCTTTAGGTGATTATGCTGGGTACGGGCCTGCTGCCATGTTACCTCAATACAGAATAGGCAACATCTGGCATCTCGTTTGTTTATAATTTTCTTTCATTTTACCGCCATTTTAGTAAATATTTCTTCCATTTTTGTAGGCTATTACGAAGCCATGAGTTGTTATGAAATGATACACATCGAATCAGCGCCATATACAAGTGACAGACTGTAAGGCTAAGGCTTATACAATGAAGAAGACGCTACTGATGATAATGACAGTTGTTTCAGTGGCAACGAAGTAAACTCAATAGGGAGTGAAGAAAGTGATGCAGATCTTACTCAAAATCAAACTGACAAAAGTAATAACCAAATTTCCGACCGCTATGTTGCACGTAATAATGAAATATGGAATCAAACCAGCCTATCATCTTCAGCAGGAAGATATCGAGACGAAAATATAATGAAACAAGCTGATGGTCCCTCAAGATCCTCAATTGAAAGAGCTACATCACCACTAGATTGTTTAAAGATCTTCTTTTTTCCTGACATTATAAATATGATTGTTGCTTATAGCAATGAAGAAGCTCATAGAATAGTTGGCAATCAATGGAAGCTCATCACGGATGATGAAATTATAAGATATGTAAGGGAAATTATTTTAGCTGGTGTTTACAGAGGCAAATTTGAACCTATAAGACATTTACGGAATAAAGATACTGCAAGGCCTATTTTTTGCAAACCATGCCAAGAACTAGATTTGAAGTCATTACTCGATTTCTGATATTTGATTCCAAAGATGATAGAAAAGGAAGAAGGAATAGAGATAAATTGGCACCTATTCTGGAAGTGGACAACAAAATATCAGCAAAATTTAGAAATGCTCTGACCCCAGGCGCAAATGTCTATGTTGATGAGCAGGTAATATTATTTCGTGGTCGCTGCCCACTTACAGTATGTACGCCTTCTAAGCCAGGAAAGTATGGCATTAAAGTTTGGATTTGTGTAGATATGGAAACATCTTATTGTGTAAATTTTGAGATTTACACAGGCAAAGTAGGGAGAACTCCTGAAGTGAATCAAAGTTCTCGTGTTGTTTTGCAGTTGACAAATCATTTAGTGGATCTGGGAGGAATCGCCTTGTAATAACTTCCTTGCACGTCTGTTTTTATTAAAATCGCTTTTGCAAAGGAACTTTACGTATGTGGGAACCTTGAGAAAAACAAAACTTTCATACATGAAGCATTGAAAAATACAGTTGGAAGAAATGAACTTTCCTCTAAATTTGGCTTTCAACGTGATCACACCATTGGCTCATATATTTCTAAAAATATAAAGAACGTACTTCTTTTGTACTCCCTAAAACGCACTGCCGAAATTGACCTTGAATCTGCTCTTCAAAAGCCTGAAATCATAAATTTCTCTAATGTAACAAAGGGCGCTGTGGATAACCTAGATAAATTGGTGCGAACCTAATCCGTTATTCGGAAAACAAGGAGATGGCTAATGGTAATATTTGGAAATATTTTAACTATTGCTGCATATAATGCATTGGTTATCTGGCTGTCAATTTTTCCGGAATATCATGAAGGAAAATCTCGAAAAAGGCTTTTTCTGGAAGAATTGGGAATGCAAATGGTTGCATTTGGTCAAAAAAGATGTAATAAAATTGCAACAGATCTTTCAGTATCAAGAAAACGACTACGCTGTGAATTATGTCCACGAGAGAGAGATAGGAAGTCAACAATAAGATGTCGCATTTGTGACAAAACAGTTTGTACAAGTCACTATAAACGTAGTGTAAAAATAGAATGCTACAATTGCCTAAGTGAAATTCAACAATTTATATGCAGACTTAGTGTATATAATTAGTTCTATTAAAATTTGTTGTGATATTTTTGCTTAATGATTAGTTTTTGTATTATTGTTCCTTTAATAATATGCTTAGAAATAAAATTTTTTGTTGGGGTCGCTAGTGACCTCATTTGACTCTAAGTAAATTTTTTTAACGGCATTAGAGGGTTAATGGCGTAACTTTACCCGCTAAATCAATGTCATTATAACTCTTTTCTCTGTTGCTCGCAGTTCACTCTATTAGATTTATATAAGAAACTTGGGAGTGGGTAAAATTTTACATAAGAGCTGGGAACCATAAGGGAATTGCCTAAAATGTCTTAAAGAGTATCACCTCGGAGTGGTTCCTGGGTAATGCTAACACTCAGCGGGCGCGACGGTGTGCGGAGTCCCGGACCCACATCAGGTTTTCAAACCAGGGTACAGAAGGTGCCACCATGTATACATTGTATATATGGGGGCGGTAATGATCGAGAAGCCTGTCTGGTCTAGTGTTGTGGAGACAGACGGCGACGCAGTGGAAACACTGTTAGCAAGACTGCTACTGGCACCAGTTAGGATGCGTCTCATAGGGCAGTCATACAGAGAGGAAACTCTCTGTCTCTGGCCTATGAGATAGGCCTAGGCCAGCTTTGCTGTGTCGCAGGTAGTTATGATTCAACATCTTGCCATCTATTAAGGAGTTGAACGAGGCCTCTACTAGCTAGAATGCTAATGCTTTGCATTTTAGTAAATACTGCTTCGAAATTATTTTCACGGATCTATTAGCAGCCAGCAGGCGCTCTCTTAAGTTACCACAGTTAGTAGCCTTGGTTGGCCAAAGCGGGAGAGGCGCAACCAAGAGGTTTCTCAAAATCAAACCGGCCAAGTACACTTCTATGGGTATGGTCCGGACCCGGAACTTGGTTTGACCCAATGATTTAGTCTGTTGACTTCTTCAGGAACCCCACACTATTTTAGCGACTGAAGCAGTTAGTAGCAGTAAACTAAACAAGCTCATACTGTGTTATGCAGTGGCGGATCCAAGGAGGGAATGGGGCATGCCTATCAGCAAAAAAAACAAAATTTTCGTCTTATTTTTTATTTTCTTAGAACTCAAATGCACTGTTTCATCAAATATTTCTGTTCTTAAAGCGCGAATTCCAACCTTCAATGAGTAAATGATATTAAAATTCAGTAAGTACAAATATCTACTTTATGCAAACTCATTTAATTGATATGATCAAATCATGGCCGTCCTAATAGCATAACATTGATATGTCCATGGCCCAAGTTTTTTAATGGTATAATCTTCAACTTCAGCATGCTGTAAATGCTTATAATAGAGCATTTACATCATTGCTGTGAGAACAAACCTGGAACGAGTACTACTGAAATAACTACACAGCAAAATATCCAAAATATATATTATAAAATTAAATGATTAGACAAATTTTTAAATTCTCTTCTCGATGAAAATATTAATGGACAAGAACGTCAGAGAAAACTAAATCAACCTTGCACCCTAATAATAATTTTATATGATTGAATTTATAAGAAAAATGTACTGATTGAATAGCTAAAAACATGGTCAACAACTACTAATACTTCACTGACTATATTTATAGTTTACAATGAAATATGTTTTCCAGATAGAAGCAAACATAAAGGTGTCAGAAATTAGAAAACCACAAAACAGCGGAATTTCAAGCTACACTGGCAGCAAGCGGAATAAGATCAAAGCTATTTTAAGGACAACTACCGGCCAATTGCGCTTCTCTCAGTACCAGGCAAAGTCTTTGAAAGGTGCATCTTCAATTCCTTATATCCTTTTATAGCTTTTAAAATCAACCGAGGTCAATTTGGATTTCTACGGTGAAGATCAACCATAACACAATTACTCTCATATCTGGATGACATATAAAAAGGATTGGAAAACGCAACACAACAAATTGATGCTGTTTATCTGGATTTCGCGAAAGCTTCGACAGCTTGGATCACTCCGTTTTAGTAAATAAGCTGTATAAACTTCGAGTACGTGGGCATGTGTTTAACATCCTACGAAACTACTTTCAGGATTGCTTTCAAACTGTAAAGGTTTACGGCCGTAGTTCGACGTCTGTACTCAAAGTTTCAAGCAGAGTACCACAAGGTTCCATCCTGGGTCCTTTGCTTTTCTTGGTGTTTATAAATGACCTTGCTGATTGTGCTATCACTAGTACACCATTCCTTTTTGCCGACGAGAGTAAGCTTCTCTCTATACGCAAGAACACAGCATCTACAGATCTTCAAAATGAACTGAATAATCTCCATACCTGGGCTTTGTCGAATAATATCGATTTTAACACAACAAAGTGCTCACCACATCAGTTTTATCTTGGCGGTGAGGAGATCCCCAATTTCTGTTGCGAAAAGGACCTTAGAATTATACATCGATCATACTTTTAAATGGAATACTCACATAAAGTCCAAATACGCTAAGGCAAATAAAACTTTTCACATGATACGGCGAAATTGTTCCCCTAAAATCGGCATCAAGTCGAAGCTTGAGTTATATAAATCCATGATTGTGATTATACTTACATACGGTTCATGTTGCTTTGCGACGTTTGGAGCAGGTTCAAAATGGAATCACTAAGTGGATATTTGGGCTTATAACAGAATACCGGGACAGACTAACACGACTCAACTTACTTCCAGTCTCATTAAATTTACAACTAAATGACATTCTTACTCTGTTAGCGATCATTTTAGGCAGATATGATCTAAACTGGTACGATTATCTAACGTTTCAACCCAGTTATTCTACATGCTCGGAGTCTCAGATTATTTTTAAGCTACACCGAATAAAGCATGAACTAAGCGCCTCAAATTTCTGATACAGAATTCCTCATTTAGTAAATTTTCTTCCTCGGGAGCTTGATTTCTTTAATACTGTTAATTTGAAAAAGCGTTTGCTTCCGTTCTTCTGGTGGTACTTTGTGCATTCATATAATGAGCTTATCTCATGTAGCAGAATCATGGCTTGCCACTGTTCCTCATGTCGTAGTCTTCTTCTAAATTTATCTCAGTACCTACCATAGTTCGTTTTTGAGATTTGCAACGTGGTTGTAATATAGTGGCAGTTAAATCGTGCTAACCATCAATCTCAACTATATATCAGTGCGATTATAGCTTCGCAACACCTTCGGGGTCACCCCCTCCCCCCTTCAAGTAGACGCCCCTCATTTTATTTCGGTTCCATGGTGCTAAATGTTCTTTTCTTTTATTTTAACTACTTGCTAAGTTCTAATAATAATAATAAGTTTCTATATTTAGAGGCATGTGCTATGCAATAGAGTAGAAATAATCAAGTAAAGCCCATGTTACACGAACAACTTTTGTCGTCGATTTTGGTCGTCCGAACGAACAACTTTTTTCGCCAACTTTTGTCACCAATTTCTGTCGTCCGAACGAACAATTTTTGTCCCCAACTTTTGTTGTTGATTTGGTATGCTACACGAATAACTTTAGTCATTTAATTAGTTTTAGACAAAAGTTGGGGAGGGGATGCTACACGAACGATTTTAGTTAGCGGCAAAAATTGGTAATAAAAGTTGTTCGTGTAGCATAGTGTTAGAACAACTTTTTATATTTCAGTTACTTCATTATAAAACATTTAAGAAAGATTTACAAGAATATCCGAATATGCAGAAATATTTAAAATAAGAAATATTAATATTGCTCATTTAACATAACAGTTGAACTAAAATATTAAAAAATTTTTCAATATTAAATTTTTGGAATGTGCAGCAGCAAATATCTATTTTATGTTATATTTAATGTCTATTATGAAACAATATTGTTTCAATATCTGTATTCGTATTTTCTAGAATATTATTAAACCGCGCCTGATGAAATGTGCTTGTTTACACTCCTAAATGTGTGATCGTAATAATGGCCTTGAATTTGAGCGACAAATTGCATAATTATAGCGCGCATTTCACTAAAGCATGGAGATGTCAACAGTGTGGTCACATGAAGATCTTATTAAAGCAGAATTCAATATTTATTTATGTAGAAAATCTATACATATATATATATATATATATGGGGTTTGGATACAAAATATTTACAAGGCGCTGGATACAAAAAAATGTAATAACTTCCTCATACTGATTGCACATATTCATCCCTCTAAAAACTATCTGAATTAATGAAATCACGTTAAAAATACGATTGGTATTGAGCTATCGCGGCCTACAAAATGGTATGTAACCTGCGTCGACGCGTGTTTTCATTGGAGAGCCGATTATCACTGTGCACGAATGATGAAATAAGAATGATGCTGTTTACTTTGAAATTAAACTAAACATCATAATTGCCTGCACTATTTAAACAATACTTGAGTTCGCAAAGCTACGCTGTGATCGACTTTTGTCGCCAACTTTAGTTGGACCGAACGAACAACTTTAGTCTAGATAATTACTCCCGATTTTAGTTGTGGAAGAGGGGTGCTACACGAACGATTTTCGTTGTCCAACAAAAATTGACGACAAAAGTTGTTCGTGTAGCTTAATATAATGTTTTGACGCTATTTACAATAACAAATCAGAGAACATATTGAAGAGCCATTCAAATTACAGCTAGAAGTATCAAATATACGTTTTAATTAATAGATATTTATACCATTTACATACAAATTTCATTTTATCATCATAGACCGTGCTAAGGCAATATCACCTACAAAGCGTGCAGAAATTGTAACTTATTACAAGTATGGAAAAACAGAACGAGAAATAGCTGAACTTTTAAACTGTTCCAAGACAGGAGTGAATTTATTCATTCAAAAATTGGAGGGAAAAAGAAAACAACAGTCAGGGAGATCGCAGAATAAAACATATGGTTATTGCAATCCCAATGAAGACTGCCTCCGATATTTAGAGGGATTTACTGGCCTAAGACGTTCTGATGGATTAAAGTCATACAGAGCAGCAAAAAAGCTTCGATGACACTAACTAATGAAAAAGAAACGTCTAGAATTTGCAATCATCTCCATTGGCTAGCTGTTGACTGGGCTACAGTTATGTGATCGAATGAATCGTCATTTGAACAATTTGGGATTAGTAATGTAAGAGTTTGTAACCCTGGTGGTGAAAGATACAATGGCGGTATGTTGTCCCCACTGTTAAGTATCTAACATCCATTATGGTGTGGGGTGATTTTCTTCTTGTGGACGGGGAGGTATTAAATTTCTGTCTAAAAACCAAAGACTGAATGCGCAGAGTTACATGGATATTCTAGAAGAAAATCTTAAGACATTCATTAACATACACAGCGATGTTCAATCTTTCAGCAGGACTCGGCACCATGCCATATCGCGAACAAATGAAAAAAATGGTTTATTGAAAACAACATTAACCTTCTCCAATGGCCTGGAACTCACCGGATTTAAG
>CABFPE010000239.1:370508-384799 GCA_900660155.1 Hofstenia miamia
TCTTTCAGCAGGACTCGGCACCATGCCATATCGCGAATAAATGAAAAAAATGGTTTATTGAAAACAACATTAACCTTCTCCAATGGCCTGGAACTCACCGGATTTAAGTCCTAGCGAAACTTTTTGGCATGTGATGCAGAACAAAGTGGCAGTCAAGACTCCCGAGTCACTGGAGCAGCTAAAAATGGTTATTAAAGAAGTATGGATTCAAGAAATCCTGTCAGGATTCGATGTACAGGCGGTGTGCTGCAGTGGTGGCTGCTAATGGTGGAACTACCAAATATTAGGCTTTTACACTTACTAGTTTGATATTTTTCAATTTTCAGTTAATTAATTTTACATTTAGCATGTATTTTGAATAAACTGTTTTCGATAGAAAAATAGCTTTGGTTTTAGTCCGCGTGCCGCGACTTTATTTGCTGCTAAATGTCTCTTCATCTTCTTTCACATACAAACAAAGTAGACCACCAATTGCCAAGTTGCTTTGGGGCGGAAGTTCATGTGGATTACATCCAAAAAGTATGAGGACACAATGTCACCACAATAATGTACTCGACGTCTATCTACTGCATAAATGTCAATGTTTACTTTTGTATAAATTAAATTTCAAATACTTGTTTTGGAAAAGTTCACAGTCTATTTGTTATATGCAAATATTTTTTTTGAAATTCATTATTTTTATGAATACATATTTATCATATCTTTTATGTTACTCCTAAAAGTAGAATACATGGATAGAAAATTCAATAATTGTTACATTGCTAAAAAATTATCTTGTTATGATATTAAAATGCAGACCTTTAAACTTTCCTACAATTAACATGAAACAACCACATTTTGTCTTCTTTCACGCAACCCATATATAATGATTTTCTTCCCGCATATTTTAAATTCAAATTATTCAGGCTGTTTTTAAAAAATTACATTCAATGCTTTACAATTAACATTATTTTCATGGACTTAAAGGTCTATCGTGCTAACATTTTATGCATGTTAAGAATAGTATTTTACACTAAAAAATGAAAATCAAAGTAATGAGTTTTCAAGTTCTGTTTCATGGTGGCATGCAAATGGTAATAACAAGTTACTTTGAACTCATAAATGGCCTCCGACTTAAATTTAAATAGAAATACAATTCTTGCAACCTCTTAACAAAGCAAACAGGCAAATTGTCAAAAATAAAGATTATTTTATCAATATTTTGATACCATGTTATGTGGTCATTTACATACATTATAAAACGCAATTATTTTTAGAATATGCAATTATGTATGCATTTGTGACGAATTATGGGGTGAATTGGTAAAATTACTAAATCATCCCTCTCCATCAATTTTTGCTGGATCCGCCTCTGGTGTCATTTGCACAACACCCAGCTCTGGTTGAACGTGTTTATGAGCCTGCTATGGAAAAGGGGCTCATCAATGCTTGACAAAAATTGCGAAACATGGGCATTAGTTTACTAATGCTTACAGCCATCGAGAAACATAGTTTCTTAGCAGGCCTTAATAATGGCTGCATACAGTTAGGTGAGACATGTAGTAATTAATGTACATACTGTATAAAATATTTTTTATTGCAATTTGAATTGAGATGAGACGACTAAGTTTATACAGGGTGGCCACAAAGTCGCGCACCAATGTTAATATTTTTTTTGTTAATATAATTTTTATTTTTTATTTCAGATCACCCATGCCATTGACTACAGAGCAGAGCGTAGAAATAATTTCATTATATGGTCGTGATGGTGCAACCAACAGAAGTATTGCTGAGCAATTCCACAGGAACCATCCTTATGAAAATGTCTCACACACTTCTGCCGGTCGCTTAATCAACAAATTCAGAGAAACTGGTAGCGTCGTTGACAAAAAGCGAAGTGGGCGTCCAGGTTTATCTGCGGAGACACGTGCACAAGTGTTGGAAAAAATTGCAAGCAGTCCAAGGAAGTCAGTGCGAAGGGCAGTAGGTGAAATTGGCATTCCTCGTTCAACGATGCAGAAGGTCCTCAAAGTAGAAAAGTTTCATCCTTACAAACTTCAAATTCTACACAAATTATACGAGGATGATAGTTTAGCATTTGTAAGGCTTGTAAAGAACCTTGAATTTGAATAAATGTTACTACTATAACTTTTTTCATTAATATTGATGCGCGACTTTGTGACCATCCTGTATAATAAAAGTAGGTTTGAAGAAATTCTAGACGCATTCCAGCTCACCGTGAAATATTTTACTGACCTCGCTTTTGCATAATAAATTTTTTTCTATGTGTCCCTTCTAATTAAAAGGAATTATAATAATAATATTTATAGGGTTAACCTAGTCAGCAATATTGTGTTTTAGTGAATGAGCATTACAAATAATGAAATAGTTGCTTTCTACTTTCAAGAGATCTCTCAAGATGACAAAGGCAAACGATACAGATGCATTTGCAAAGTAAAGCGAACGCAGTCCAAGGGTTCACGATATTCAAATCTCATAAATCACGTATTTACAGCACATCCTGATTATAAATCAAAACTTTTGAAACCAAAATCGCAAGGCACCTTTTATTAATAAGAAAGCAAATAATATCTTCTCTTGGATGAATTGGACAATAATAGGAAATCGCTAGTTTTCTTTTTGTGAGAAAGAACGGATTACGTAAGTACACAAATCTAAACCCAATATCGTGGAACAGTTTAGCAAAATATGTGAACTTGCTGACAAAACTGTTGAGAAAAAGCTAACGGATCACTGCCGCTCCATTTTAGAATTATAATTGATGGTTAGACGCAAAACTTTACACATTAAATAGAGGTTTTTCTGCATATGCTACTGAAAATGCTACGCAATTCCCACTTTTAGCCTTTTCGCCCTTACAGAACGGAAGTTCCTTCAACGCTGAAAATTATGTCGATTTTTTGCAAACAATTCTTGAACTGCTGTATTCGGCAGGTATTAAGCGCGTGCAATTCTTGTTTGCTGATAATTGTTCTGTTAATAAACGTATTGCAGATCTTAGTGATATATCTCTGGTGGACAGTGGGAGCCACTGATTTAACCTCGCTTTCTATAAAGAATTAAAAGAACACCATCATATCTTGGAAAAAATTAACAATCAAATGAAACGACTCAGTACTCTAAAAAATGCTGCAAAAAACTCATCTGAGGTACATTATCAGAAATACTACCCCGGTGGACGTCTGGCTACAGCATGGTTGAGAGGTATTTGGAGCTGTACGAATGTCTGAATGTTGAAGATAATGATTTGGGTGTATTCATGCTCTCGCCATTAGAGCATAATGCAGTAAAATATTTGTCTAAAAAAATTAGTGATCTAGCGTCAGTTACATTAGAATTACAGAAGAATTCCAGCACATTGTCAGATGTGCGCAGTCTCTTTCATACTACAATTCAAGAGTACAATTCAATGGCATATTACTTATCAGCTAATGCACAAATAGTACACAAGCCTAACTTCGAAAATGACGTATCAAAACTACAAGCTCACTTTAAAGAAGACAATTTATTACCTCAGTGTGAAATCCCAAAAATTAGGGAAAGTTCCGGAATTTGATAAAATTAAAGCAGAAGCTCAAACAACTACACTTGCGCAAAGAGCTCTTCAAAACGCAGTTTTCAGAAGACTTACAGACTTCGGCGTATCAGGCAAAGCATGTGGTTCCAACAAACGATAGTTTTGAAAGACTCTTTTTCTGAAAGTTAATCATGAACTTTGGAATGTTAACGTTGTTGCCAAGATAGTTAACAAAGAGTAATGCTTGTTGTTTTTCACTTACATTGAGTTAGATTTGTAAAATTATTATTTGGCGAAAATACATTCAAACTACAATAGTCTACAGGTATATAGTATTTATCAAGATAATCTAGATTATCTAGATAACCTATCTTGAAGGAAATTATTATCGAAATAATCTACTTTTAGCTTTTTTGAAAAAGTTCTTATCGAAGATAAGTTTGGGGTGTGACTTATACACGCAGTCTAAAAAATATACTCGTAAACTTCTCACTACGTTCGGGTTAACGTAGTTTTAAGAATATGCAAAGGCAGAAAAAAATTTATTGAACAATAAGACAATGGAAAATATCTAACAATTGGTTAAATTTATCGGGTAGAATTAAATGAATGGAAGAACGTATGTGTGGCATCACGAATGCGGCTTTTACCCACTGTATACCTGTAACTTGAAAAACAACGTTCAAGGGTGCCGGTGTGGCGTATACATAGTAGCGGCTTATACACGAGGATTTACGGTATTAGTGCAAAAATTTGAAGAGACTGCATCAGCAATGGAGATCAAACTTGTCAAAGTTTAACCAGAAGCCCCCAGAAGTCTACTCGACGCTTGTCTCAATAATTTAGCAGAAGTAATGTAAGCGTCTTCAAACTTCTAAAGGAAAGAAAATGAAAATCGTATATTCCACGTGATATCAAACCTTATTTGAATTTTCAGGGTTATTTTTGGATATGGTGAAACCTGATAGAACACAATTTTGGACAAATTATGGTGGTTGGATAAGTATATTTCAAATTCAATACGCAAATTAACCACAACCATTGTGTTTATTGAGTATCTGAAAATCCAAGGGACGCAATTATAAAATCTGTGAACTTATCATCTGTCATTCCGGTCTGAGCTGCCATTTCTTTTCTCAGTATTATCGGGCCCATTTTTGAAGACACCGCTTAAATAAAAACATAGTAAAAATGTATTCAATTATTTTTTTCGAAAAGCCAAATACATGTATATGTTAATTGCTAAGCAAATTGTGTTTTAGTAACTTTTTATAAAAAATTTGCGGATACTGATTGGAAGTTTATTGCGTGGTAGTGGTATTAATTTGGAAATTGTTAATACATGTATAGCACTTCCATTATATTTAATGATGACTTTCCGAAAGCTATTTTTTTGTTTTGTTGTTTAAGTATTTATATAAGTTTAATAAACCGTGAAACTTGCTTAAAATCTGGAGATAAAATTGCTGATTGCACTTTAAACCTGTTGCTGTCTGTTGATTAAGTACATTATACTAATAGAGCAGGTAAAAGTCCATTTCTTCTATCCTTATTAATCATACTTGATTCATTCAAATGGCTAACAACAAATGCATAAATTACAGATTAAACCTTGGTGATATTTTTAACTTACCTTAGACCTCTTTGAAGTCATTACTTGAATCTCAATTTTTTCAACATGACACTTTCACTGATTATGTGTACTCACCTTTCACTTTACAATGAAATTTACACATATTTGCTGAAAACAATTGCGAAAGCAACACTGTTGTGATTTTTACAAATTGTTCCTATTTTTAAAGGCTAAAATTCTTGCCATTAATAATGTTCAGATAAGGACGGTTTCCTTTCATGTAGAGAGACCTCAAAAACGCATTGAAATGAACCGCGCAAGAAGTCAGAACTCGTGGTTTAAGAACGAAAATGAAATAGGAGTCAGCCCTCTAACTTATGGAGCTTTCAGATTCGGGATATCATTATTAGTTTATAAGTCATAAGAGCCTAACGTTATTTTAAGAAACTATGAAAAATTTAAGAATTGCCTAGAGCTTAAGGTTAAATATTATATTTTACGAACTTTTATGGGTATACCAAATAAATTTCAATTGACATATGCGCTAATAATAGATCTATCTATATCGAAAGTCTTCAAAACATTAACAAGACAATTGATAATTTAAATATAAATGTATACAAAACATTGAACTAACTTGAATTGACATCCAGGGCTGTAGAATACAACACTCGGCATCTACAAAAGCGCGTCGAATGCATTGCGAAGCACAAGCGGAGACTATGCTTGGAGTAGTTCCTTCCAGTATGGTCAACTTAGTGATATCAATATGAATATCTTTCAATGGGTATCCTAGTAAATGTCCACTAGAACATCCATCAATTATACCAATTTCAAGTGCCTATGAAAATAGAATCTTATGAATACTACTTCATAAAAGCTGGACTATTGAGACAAAGAAAATCAAATGACATGACTGGAGTATAGAAGCCTGGTTTACGTAGAAAAATATATATTTTCATAAAAAAATCCTTTCGGAAAAAAGATTTACATGTAAGTTCAAAATAAAAAATATCATATTGAAGATGATTTGTGCCCAAGGTAAATCTACGCTATAAAATCATGTGATATCGTGCAAAATAATTGCATATATATAAAAATACATACATCTCAGAAACAATATTCATGTAAAATAGGTAGCTTAAAGCGGAAAACAGCTGAGGGTCCGAACCCTGATTATACTTTAGTAAAATGGGTCCTATGGCTAACCTTATATCAGTCCAGAATAATGGTTATTTTGAAATTAAAAATTATGTTTAAGTGTTAAATTCTAAAAACCAATAACTCTTAATGTAACGTGATATTGTAGTGTATCACTATATAAGTTGTCTTAAAGCTACTATTACTCTATGCAATCCAATCGCAAGAAGTGCAGCATTTTTCGGACTATAAGGCCCGCATAAAATCCTTATATTTGTAAAAAAAAATCAGCATATCCGGCTTATATTGCGGAGCTCCTTAAGTATGAACAATGTATATTTACACTGAACTGAAAAACAGGGTGGGTGTGTTTAAAACATCATGTTTAAAACAAGGCAGTAAAAAACAGTTTAAAACAGAAAATAAAAAACATATTTTAAACACACCCCGCCCTAAATAACCAATTTTAACCCTTCTTTTTTATTTTAGTGTATATGACCCCCCTTCTATTAACCTATTTTAATGAATTTACTGAATTGAATTTCCTTTTCTCAACTTTGTTTGTTATTTTTTAAAACCAATTAAAATTTTCTTAAATTTAGTTGCATCATTTCAAATTTGTTTTTCACGAAATGTTGAAATTTTTAAGATTTTTAAGCATGCCTCGACCGAAACATGTTATTTGGGACTCCTTCGTGCAAATCAAAATTGATGGCAAGGATCGGGCCAAATGCAAACGATGCCAAGTCGATTTAGTACCTTTGGTGGAGCGGATGAAAACACACGATATTTCTTGCAAACCACGAAAGCGCCCAGCAGCAGATGACACTCCAGGAACATCTGGGGAGGCAATCGGTCCAACATCCTCTAAGTTGAAGCAAACGACTATTCAACCGATAGTAACAAGCAAGACAAAGCAACACGAAATCGACTTACAGATAACAAGGTAAAATTTATTTTAAAAATTCAAAATAACCCAGGCTTTCCTTTGATTTAGGTTTTGAAAAAAATTATTATTAATTAGTTTATCAATGTTAATCAATTATCCATGTTTGCTTAGATTTCTTATTGCGACCAATACATCTTTCCGATCAGCCGAGAACGTTCAATTTAAGAAGCTTGTTCAGACACTGCGACCAGGCACAACAATACCTGATAGACACGATATTGCCGGAAAACATTTGGACGAAATATACGAGCAGGGAAAATCAAAAGTGGTACAGATTGCTGAAGGACATTTCGTTACCTTGGCGATGGATGGATGGTCATCACCAGTTAATGATCCAGTCATTGGGATATCTTTTGTTTTGGCTGGAACTTGTTATTTAGTAAATACGATTAACACGACAGGCGATTCACACTCAGCAACATTCCTTTTTGATTTGGCGAAACAACATATCGAGCTATGTGAAAGCGAGTGGAAAGTCAAGGTCGGAAGCGTGGTTACAGATAATGCATCCAACATGAACTTGATGCGACAACACTTGAACGAGTTCAATCCTAAAGTTCACGTGTATGGTTGTAATGCACATATTGCTAACCTGCTCGCTAAAGACATTCTATCATCCAAAGAAATGAAAAAAGTTCTTTCTAAAATTATACTCGTACTTAAATTCTTGCGCAATAACCACGCTGCTTCAGCTGAACTCAAGGCAAAAAAAATGAACCGCCCTAATCTACCTTGCGAAACGAGATGGAACAGCAACGTAGACTCACTTGATTATTTCGTTATACACTGGAGCGACATTGCATGTATTGTTAATAGTTTGTTAAAACCAACCGACACTGTATATCAGGCCATGGAGGAGCTACCCCTCAAACGTGCTGCCAGTGACACGCTTGAGTTTCTGAGGCCACTGGGTAACGCCCTTGATAAGTTGCAGAGTGATAACTGTACAATTGCGGAGTGTGTTGAAATCTGGAATGACCTTACGGAGAAAACTCCAAATGAATATATGGAGAAGTTAGCCGCCCGTAAAACAATGGCGCTTCCCAATGTTTTCTACGCTGCAAACTTGTTGGACCACAGATACCGTGGCAATAGGTTGTCGCCAGTAGAAGTTGCAGCGGCCATGGAATACCTACAAATGGTTGAGGCAAAGTGTTTGCCAGAAATCACAAAATTTTTGGGCTTTGAGCCACCTTACTGCAATTATTTGTTTGGGGATGGCTATAATGCGGTTGCACCCAGCGCTTGGTGGTCGAGTGGCTTACGATTGGGCTTTGACGAAAGTTTCACTATCATTGCAAAGTCTCTTGTTACAGCAATTGGATCCAGTGCTGGATTGGAGCGCCAGTTTTCAAAACTGGGGATGACCTACGGGAAATTGCGCAGCAACTTGGATATCGAAAAAGCTGGAAAGATGTCTTTTTTGTATAGACAGCTAAACCATTGACTTTAAAACAGCTAACGAAATTTTATATTTCAAATCGAGCAGAATTTGAATAAAATGTTCTTGTGCATAAACCAAAGTTTTAAGCGATAGAGTAGTCTTGGCTATATCAAATTAATAAAAAACATAAAAAACATAAAAAACGTGTTTTTTCATGAAAAACATGTTTAATTGTATTTTTCGATAAAAAACGTTTTGAACAACCACCCTGCTGAAAAATCGGTAAGCGACGAAGCCACTCACTTTGATTATCAAAGTATAATCGCTGCTGGTTTTAAATCTCGTGGAGTCAGCCCTCTATTCTGTCTAGACAAATTTGTTTTGGGGTGACGAATTCTGAGCAAAAACCAACTGATTCGAGTTAATCCCAGTGACGATAAACCAATCAACAACAGATCAATATGAAAGTATTCGGCGATTATGAAGTTTTTTCAATTACCAAAACTACTTTTTGTGGTACGTATAGTGCTTCAACTTTCGATAATTAAGGACCCTAAAACGGCACCTGTTAAGAGACATGCTTACAAAGCGGATTTCAAACTCAAGGCCATCAGCCACGCAATACAACATGGGAATAGAGCAGCAGCGGAACTGGAGATAACAAGAAGATGATCATCGTCAAGTAAAGAAACCGAAGAAGAGTTTTCGAGGGAACAAGTCAAGATAACCACATTTAGAGGAAAAAATGAGCAGTGGATTACTGAACAGAGAACAGCAGGTAGAAGCGTCTCTACAGTTTCCATCAGACTTAAACAAATAGCGATGGCAAGTGATATGAAAATTAACGAATTTCAAGGAGGTCCTTAATGGTGCTTCCGTTGTATGAAAAGGCGTCATCTCTCTATCCGCACAAGAAGTACCATTTCGCAGCAACTACCACATGATTACGGAGAAAAGGTGGCCATCTTTCACACTTACTGCAAGGACAAGATCATTGAAAAGAAGATCCAGCCAGATCACATCACAAACATGGACAAGGTCCCTTTTACCTTTGACAGCCCATGAACCGTACCGTAGAAAAAACAGGAACGTCTACTGTATCAATACGCACCATAGGGAATGAGAAATCAGCCTTCACTGTAGTTCTCGGTTGCCAGGCTAATGACCAGAAATTACCACCCATGGTTATTTTTAAGAGGAGGACATTGCCAAAAGAAACGCCTTCTGTTGGAATCATTGTCAAGGTCAATCCAAAAGGCTGGATGGATGAGGAGAAAATGAGTGGCTGAGAGAAGTTTAAGTCAGGAGACCAGGTGGCTTTCTTCACACGTCTCCGGCTTTATTAATCTATTGCTCCATGTGCACTCATGCCACTGAAACTGTTAAAAGCCAAGTAAAGAAAACCAACTCGGACCTTGCCATCATTCCTGTAGGAATAACCAAAGAACTCCAACCGCTAGATATTTGTGTCAACAGGGCCACTATCTGCTAAGATATCGGCCTCAACTGAAGCCTGAGCTTTCACGAAGGCAGGAATCATCAATAAACAGCCAAGCAGCCGCAATGAGACTGAATCTGATTATGGGTTTGCTTAAAGCTACTATGGCCGAACTATTAAATTCTGACACCGAAGATGAGGAATTTGGTGGATTTGTGGAAACGGAATGATTGAAAAAGTGAAAATGCTTTTTTGTGTAATATTGACAGATATTATTACGGTAATTATTTGAATAAACTCTGACTTATCCGATCATTTTTTTTGTTTTCTGCGCCTTACAATTCGGTGCGTCTTTATATAAAAATAAATCCGTTCACCGATACTGTGCCTTATAATTCGGAGCGTCTTATAGTCCGAGAAATACGGTAATTAAATATTAGAATCGCAACTATGTCTTCACTATCAGAAGCGATTGTGGTTGTTCTTGCAACTGATCACTAGAAGCTGGTTTCACTGTGCATTTCAAATATAAATGATTTAAACCTCATTGTTGATTGGATACTGCCATTATTCATTTCAAACAAAAATGTTCTTTTAAAATTGTTATTTTCAGAGAGGTAGTTTTTAAGCGCAACCCTTGCTCCGGCGTAGTTTCGTTTCATTTTAAGGCACGACATGGTCCAAACACAGTCTATTCAAATGCCCGCAAGCATTTTGTAACGATCAAGGTTGAAATTACAAAGTGCAATTTTTAGCTATTGTTTTTCAGTGGTTCTGTCATTGGACCTTGGTAACGTAAACAATGATTAATTCTTTAAGCAGTTTAGAATGGCTGAGGATTTCAAACTTTCGAACATGCGCCATTGGATGGCAAATTTGCAGAATGACAACTTAATTTTAAAAACCACTAAATTTGAGGTCTAAAATGGACTCGTCGACAGCAAAAATGCAAACTGCAGACAAAGAGGGAGGGAGGCGAATAAAAATAGCATATCTTGAACAAAATATAATATAGAAGAAAAGCTACTTTTACTTACACAGAGTTCAGAAGTTGACAGAACTATTTATAATTGCCGTTCAAGCTCGTCTTACACGGAGCTCAAAAGCCTAATTTGTAAATCAAAAAAGTCGAAAAAAATTACTAAAGATGAAAATTAAGAAAATACCTTTAACAATGACAAATCGCTAATCGACTTAGACATTGAAATAGATAAAGGTGGCGTGGAGTTCGGGGGAAGTGGTGAAAGGGTTAAAACTAAGGAGACTGATTGCTGTTTGGAATGAATTTTTTCATTAATTTCCTCCGAGACTTTAACGACCTTTTGAACAGTTTCACGATATTGAATCTGCATTCGACCCAGCAGTAATCGAATGCCATACTCTCTTCGAAGACGACGAGTGGTGACTTCTAGATGTAAATCTCCCATTCCACCAAGCACCCACTTAATAAATTAACAAATTAGTAAAGTTTATACAATCTAATTTTAATGATACAATAAATTTGAGCATTCGATAAGGTTCATCACATCAGAAAAGCATCATTTGAATGTAGTTGGTTGAATTTGTGGTTTCTCATAAACTCATAAGAGTCAAAGCAAATTTATTGCTTAAATGTATATAAAAACTATAAACTAACACATGAAAAAAAAATATTTACAAAACTAAATATGCAATATTAATTAAAGGGCAGATTTAGAAGTAATTCGACCATACGTTGAGTTTATTATCTATGCCCAATAATGTTTGCCTATTTAATAAAAATTGTTTTATTTTTTCTTAAAGTGTTTATAGTTTTTCTCACATTTTATATCAATACTTAAATCATTCCATAAGATTGAACATTTAAAAGAAAATGAATCTTGACGATGATTGATGCTAAAAAGTGTTTTACTTCATTTATTGGTTTTGATGTAATTATTAAGAACACTTAATGAACTTAATTCATGAATAAATTTGTGAATCATACATAAAGATTGATACTGAATAAAGTAACTCGGGGCCAAGATATCATATGATGATCTTAATTGGGTTTTGGATTCATGTTTTTCAATATAATTAAGTGTTCTAAATGCCCAGTTAAACATTTTTGCTAATGAACGTTTTTGCGATGTGAGATTTTGAAAAAGAAATGCACAAATTATATTGACTTAAGACAAATGAATGAATTAGTTCTACATGCGATGATTTTCCTACATTGCGTAAATGGTACAAATATTTTATTCCACATGCCATCTTTTTTAATTTGTGGGAGAAGAAATGATCGAAATTTAAGTCATTGTCTAATAATATACCTAGATAGTTTACACATTTACTTTGACTAATTTCGTTATCAAAAACATTAATTTTAATATTTTCAGTAAGCCTTTGTTGTTGTTTAGATGAAAAGATGATAAATTGAGTTTTGTCAGAATTGATTTTTAGTTTATTAGGTTTGAAATATGTTACGAGATTTCCAATATCTTTTGTCAAGTGTTTGGTTGCCTCAAAGGATTTTTTTGCTGTTCTTAATATGTAAGTATCATCTGCGTATTGGTAAATAGTTCCATTTGTCGAGGATTTTGAAATATCATTTACGCATAATGCAAATAGAATGGGTCCTAATACAGTTCCTTGTTGCACACCAAGATTTGTAGAAGTATACTCTGAAAAAATATGGTGGATTTTAACTCGTTGTTTGCTATTGCTTAAGAAACTCATAATAAAATTTACTGCATTTAAACTGAAACCTTGTCGCCTTAACTTTTGTTTTAAAATATCGAAATTCATTGAGTTAAATGCTTTAGTTAAATTAAGTAAGACCACTGCTGTGAACAAATTTTGATTTGTATTTATTTTAATCTTTTCTGTGATTGATAAAATCGCATCAGATGTACTGAACTGTCGAAATCCAAACTGATTACTTGATAAAATTTTATTGTATTAACAAGCTTGTACATTTGTGCGGCTAGTAGTTTTTCAAATATTCTTGAGAAGGGGTGTGTTATACTAATTGGCCTGTAGTTCATGGGGTCTAGCGGGTCTCCTTTTTTATATAACGGTAAAATATCAGATTGCTTTAAAAAGGTAGGAAAGTTATTATTTATAATACTTTGATTAAATACTACAAGCAGGTATTCACCAAAAATATAGAAATATTTTTTAATTATCCATTACGGTAGGTTGCCGGATCCACAAGATTTATTAGAATCTAGTTTATTTACTACATTTCTAAGATCATGACAGGAAATTAAGTTGAAATGAAACTGTTCCCTTCGTATAACCGGTTGTTGAGATGAATTATTTCCAATTTTTCCGAATTTAAAATTGAATTTACCCATATTTTCAAAATTTCTGTTTAAAATATTTGCGGTATCCTTCTTATTTTTGTACGTCCTATTATCATGCTTTATTTCTTCAATGTGAATATTTAGCCCTTTAGTTTTGCCAATGCTTTTATTAAGAAAATTCCATCTTTGGTTAGATTTTTTAAAGCGTTTGAAGTAATCCTTTACCTTAGTTTCGTACCTAGATTTGCGGCTCTTTTTGATTAATTGCTTAGCGTGCTCATAATTGGTCCAATTAAGATTGATGGGATCCGATTTCGCAAGTTCAAAGTGTTTATTTTGCTTAATTATCTGTTCTTTAATCAAATCAGAATCACGGGGTTGGTTAATCACTGGTCTTAATTTAGTGCAAATTAATTTGGTTAGCAGTGGCGCTACTTGGTTTAAGGGTTTGGTGATTCCACGCATGATAAATTTCAACATACTATCGGCATCATTAAAAGTGTAGATTAGATCAAAGCATATGTTCTTCAAAATGTCGATACATTTTTTATCATTAAATTGATTAAAGTCGAAATTTTAAAAAGGATTTTAAATGATTACCTAGTAAATAACAGAATTTGATTGCATAATAATTTGAATACACTTTTGTAATTTTCGTGGAATTAAATTTGAATTGCACCTGAATAAGTTACTAGATCTTTGACAAGAACGACTTGGGCGAAAACGTGATGAGATCAAGAAACTAAGCATTGCAGTGATGTAGAAGATTGTGTGATGCGTTGCAAGTTTTCAAGAGTTAGGAATGACACCTTTTGAAGCTACTGAAGCATAAGAACGAGGTGAGTCAATAGAAGAAGAAGGCTGAGAAGTTATTGTGCGGCGATTGATCAGAAAGTGTGAAAAGATTTCGATTATATGAATATTTGGAGAAATAAAGGAACTTATGATTTTGTTACATTCTTGAATGGTGTTAAAGGAATTAAATATTTTCAAATATATATATATATATATATATATATATATG
>CABFPE010000239.1:384895-401809 GCA_900660155.1 Hofstenia miamia
ATATATATATATATATATATATATATATATAATATACTGAAATTTACTGATATTACATTTTATTAATGATGGAACAATGTAGTGCATTACTAGTGTTAAAATATTAACACTATTTCAGAATCAAAAATCGGACTTCTCATTGAAAAAAATTCATATTTGCATGCACTTCAGGCACAAACTTTCAGCACAAATCTTCATCATTGCATGTGGTGGGTCCAAATCAATAGATGTCCAAGTAAAAGGCTTTCATTATTTCTTAACAGGCTTTGGATGACATTGTTTAAAAATGCGGACAAATCGATTTGTTACATAAAAGCAACACTTCTTAGAAATAGAGTTAATTAAGAAGCGTTTTTATATTTTAAAACTATCAAATTAAAAATAGAATGTTGTTTTGCGTTATTTCGCGCATATAATTTCTTAGCAAATGTCGGAAATATTTTATTGAAAAAATGGCTTCTATAAATCCAGCTATTGTTTTTGTTGTTTAAAATTTTCCCAATAAAAAATGCAACTCAATTTAAACTCTTAAATTTAGGTCCAATTGACAGACTATTTTGGTTGCAGACATAATACACTGGATAAAATGAGTTGTAATCTGCATTTTTAGCTCAGAGGTCAGAAGCTTATTTGATATACTACGCAAAATAAAAATTCTTATATTTAGTTGAGGGGCACAAAACTAACTTAGATGTTAAACAAATAGTCAAATGAATAACTACGCATGCTTTTCGATAAATGTATCGCATACATTATCTATACGAATTTAAATACTAAAACTATAACTGTTGCTTTCTGTACAAATGTTGCTGTATATCTTAACGTAGCAGCCAACAGCTACCAATTGACAGTTTTCCGGCCACATATTTTGTAAGAAAGTCCCACATGTAGACTGATCTCCGGTCTAACAGAACATCTGATTCATAGTCAATTCTCAATGTGACACTGAAACGAATTGCAAATAATCACATTTGAGTCGAATATGCTTGCGATAAACGTTGTAATATATTACATGTATTTTGTAAATTATTCACCAATTCTTCTAGAAGGCTGAAGTGCGGACCTTAAATTTTTAGAATAATTTAACTCAAAAGATTTTAAAAAAATAAAATTGTAATTTACAGAAATCTAGAGTTGCACAGAAGCTTCGATGAGCTTAAAATAAGAAATGAAACCTGCCCAGTTTCCTTATCACGCTGAAGACTAAGCGATGGATCTTCACGAAGAAATCTCTCCAAAATATCAAGCATCTCTTTCTCCTTTCGCGTTGATATTGATTCAATAGTACGAAAGACTACGGGTCGAGGTAATTTAATTCCACCCAATACTGGTAACTATAAATAAAATTTGAAAAATTTAAAATCCAAACGAAAGTAATTTATTATTGAAAACTATTCGATTAATCATAATGCAAAAAAATAATCCAACAAGATATAGTAAATGAAACAGATTATAAGAGAATCTCAAGAGAATAATCTCTACAGGTTTCATTATAGAGATCGTCTGTTAAGGGATAACAAATGTCAAACATTTAAAACATTTAATGCTAGATATACATAGCTAATGTTTTTAGCTTAAAGCGCATACTGCTTTTTCAAGAATTACTTGCAGATATGATTATTTCATTAATGTGTTTCCAATAAGGACTGCAATGAATACGGTATACAAACGGTCGGTGCTTCAAGACCAAAAACTTTCTATATTGGATTTGGCAAAAACACTTGCTAAAAGGTTGACTAATGCATTGCATGCAAATACCTCAAAGTAATAGGGTATTTTTAGATGGTTTGAGTCGCCTAGAAGATACAACCACAAGAGCGGCCAGAAGAAGCAAACGCTGTCAGTGAATACTACATCATACTAAGACGGAAAATTACTCAACATCACAATAGCATCAGTACTAAACATAGTGTACACATGTGCCTGAATTGCAAGAAAATTACTTGCTAAAACATTGTTTATTTTTGTGACTATCTAAGATTTCTGAGAATTTTCCATCATTTCTTCGATGTGGGCCAATTAAACAATGTCATGTAAACATCGAAAAAATATGAAATGCTATCAAGTGATAGTAACACTAATTTCATGCATAGCTCAGTTTATTAACGCATCTAATATTCAGTATTATATAAGTAACAGAACATACTCTGTCTAAAACATCTGTCGCCTGGATTCCATGACCTTTAACATGGCTCAGCAATTGCTCATCTGCGACAAGTGTGTCACCTGTGCGGGCAGTACTTAGGCCGGAAACTACTGCAATATCCCCATACTTTACAAAATTAACCTAAAACGATGAGTATTAGAAACAAATGATTTTAAAACTCTAGCGCTTGATTCAGACAGGAAACCTGCAAACAATGAAAAGTTTGTATAAAAATAAAGTCGGAGTTAACTATTTTTGGTGAAAGACCAGGATATTTACTTTTAAGTAAACAAGAACTTTCTAATACGTAATCACGTGAATAATATCGCATTGAACACCACACTTTCACCTATTATATATAAAATGGAATAATTGACTACTCTAAAAATAAAGTGTCATACTGATAATATACATTTTAAGAGGAAGCTAAACGAAAATGGATTGAAATGCAAAAATAATGAAATTGAAACTATTGATATCTGAGGATTGAAAACCAAAACAATGGGAGTAAGAAGAATATTCATGGATGTCTACGATGCTTACATTTATGTATACACAACTGTAAACATCACAGAAATCCAAGGAATACTCATTAGTTATTGTGATTGTAATTAAACTAGAACCAAAATTTTGTGCACAATTTATTATGTGAAAATTGTCATAAACAAATGAAAATTCAAATAATTCACACAGAAGAAACGATATAAAAATAGAAGTAATGTTTTTATTGGTGCGATGATATTTTTACAATCTTCGAAATGCATGCCTTTCATTCTGTGAGGCATTGATGTTGAGCAAAACAAGAAATTTAAGTCATATAGAGTGAAAAATTGTAGATACCGATTTAAATCAATTCATCCACCTCTGATCCTCTATCCGTTCATGAGCCTGAGAAGTTTTTTGTTAAATAGAAAATCTCGGCGCTTTACTGAAGAAAACTTTGCACTGGTAACCTCTTTTGATAGATCAGAAGGATACTCATAGCTCTTTATAAAATAACCTAGCTTTATAACAAATGCTGAAAAGTTTCCATCACAAATTCGCCAGGACATCTCCTGCAACAATAAATTGACAATTTTCAGACTTTTTTAGCTGCAAAAATGGTAACTCCGAACAAAATCACTTTTCTCAATTCTGCACAACTCGAAATGGAAGAGTGGCTGATTTCTAAACTCGAAAACCGTGTATCAGGCGATGGTGACACTGTTGGTATCTAAATATGGTTCAATTGGCATCTTCAACCTGTACAAATGCAAAATCACTATGGAAGTCAGCATTTTTGTAGCTTTTTAAAACAATGGTGGCTGAAAAACTCTGAATGTATTCAATGCGACAATAAGATCAAATAATACCCATTAAAATTTTTGCATATTTAAGCAAGACCCAATCGATTCGTACACTACATTCAAGCAATTTCCATTTGCAGTCAGTAGTCGTATAGAATAATAATGAATATCTGTTACTTATAAATTTTCAAGAATGTGTACTTGAAAGCCAATGTATTGTGAACTTCACAACATTAAATGCGTAAGCAAACCCCTAATCATTGTTCAGAATTAAAAAGCATATGCAAGACTTTGAAAAACATAACATCAGACTAAGACTTACTATGAGCATTTGGATCACGTCGATATCAATTCAGCAAACGTTGCAATCTAACACTCCAATAAATCACCAGTTTAAAATCTTCACTGCTTTTTTAAAAATGCTTGCTAGCATTTGCACTTCTACCAGCTACCGGTGACACTAGGGCTGAGTTTGAACAAATTATCCTGCCCTATCCGGATTTGCATTTAATTTATCCTGTCCGGAATTATGCGGATTAGCTGTCATATTTCAGGGTCGTAAGTTCTCATATTTTTCAAATAAAATGACTTCTGCAGGAATGTGTTTGTAAGTCAAACCAGTAGTTTTTTATCGCCACCCGCACGCAAATTGTAAAGTTGTAATTAACAAGATCTTCTCATTAACTTGGTTATTAACAGCAATAAATGAAATAGTTACTTTAAAATATGTTGTATTCCAATATTTCCCTAAGCAAAGTTTACCTGGAAAAAAATTTTGGCCAGTATTGCCAACGAGTATTTGTCCACTTATCTAGGATATTAAATATTAAAGTAAATTAAAAAAAGTTAAGCGAGCAAACGCGTTTCAAAGCATTTTTTTCTTTCTCAGAGGCAACAAATTATTTTCATAACCATTTTTTAAGCAAAATCAAAATTTATTAATGATAAAACTGTATGACGTGAAAAATCTTTCACTAGGTACACTAGGTGCAGGCAGTGATTGCCATATAAACAAGAATCATATATATGAGAAATATATAAGATGAGATAAAATTACAGTAATTTCCAATTGCTGCTGTGTGGTTTGGCTGTAAATCAATATTTTTTCAAGGCAGCCTAGTAGCTTAGTACAGGCGGGGAGCACTAGTACGGTCTACTACACAATTAGTAGAACCGATACGGGAACAACAAGCTGAGATAGAAATGTGTTCTTATAAAACAACCCATTGTATTATAATCAACAATCAACAATTTGCGAAATAGTTAAAACTGTTTACATCTTTTGTCGAAAAGATTTCAAAATCCACCCCAATTTTGATACACAGTTATGACACTACAATACTGCGAAAATTAATGGTGAATATAATGTTGATGTAATCAGGGATTTTATTTTCAAGTTCTAATATAGATTTTATGTGGATTTAAATTATCTCAATTTTATACTGCCCTATCCTGTCCTGCCCTGATTATCCTATCCGGACTCTGCCATAGGTGACAAAGTCTGTGATATCAAAACACGCTACTAATAAATTAGAATGAAAAGAAATAGCAGCGCCTACGCTATGTGCCTACGAGGGTAGGTATTCAAATGATTTCGTAAAAAACTCAGAAAAATACAATTGACTAACTGCTCATGGGCTAAATAAGCAAAGCAGCATAAGTGTCTTTCAAAATCGCCTCCATTGACCTTCAGCCCAAGGCTACAAATGAAACACTTTCCCAACGATATCACTACAGACTACCAATTAAATAGTGTCGATGTTAATGTAACACTCATAATTGAATTTAATGGAAAGAAAGTTTTAAAAATGTTATACATGGCAAAATTTGTTCTGTATGAATGACATGGGTTGAGAAATCGAAAAGGAAACACACATAGACTAAACTTTGGTACAGAATGATGGTGCCACAAACAAGTAAAGATAGGTGGCTTTAATACAAATCTTGAGCAGACAGGAAAACACAAAATGCTTCTAATGGCATTTCATGATTGAAAATGCGCTGTTGACTCTAGTCTGCCCATTGTGAATTTTGAAGTACTAAGACACTTTTTCCACATTTCCAAACAATTCTCTCCAAGTTTAGTAGGAAATTTGAGAATCCTAGGATTTGAACATATTTGGGTAAATTTGCTTCCCTGATATCGTGAAAATTTGCCAAAAAACTATAAATGTGCTTGAAGTAAATTAAAATATTAACTTTCTCTCAATGGAAAATCCGATTTTTGCAAAACATTCGAATTCTCCACGTACTTAGTGCTTAGCTAATAAAGCGGTCTAAAGCCCATAACAGCAACAACTAACGTCAACTACTTTGTTTTCTTTCAGTAGACCACATTGATAGACGAGCGCACCATGGGCAAATTGAGAAAGATGCGAATTAAGAATTAAAATGAAAGAGAAGACAATTCTCTATCCATTGGTGCTTTCAAATTTGAGATATCTTTATTATTTAAAAATGTTTATAGAATCCATTATAAATTGTAAAAGATGACTGAGCTAACAAGAGACAAGGCATATAGAGAGAAAGTAAAGATTTGTTCAGTACATCATGAAACGAATTCAAAGTGAGCGATGTGTAACAGCTAGACATTGATAGACGAAGCAGTACCAATTCTTCAATATAACAAGAGTCAATCAGTAAAGTCCTGATGTAATGTTCAATAAAAACGGTAGTAGCTTTATTCGGTGCTCAACTGTCTTATGCACAATAAGAACTATAAGAATAACACTGTTTGTTAACATAGTAGGTTGGAACCTGAAAACAACGAATAATATGTATACGTCATCATCCACTTTTTTTAAAAGTCAGTGACTCTTACTCCATAAAAATCTGGTGGTCGACGAATTCTATTAGAGTGCCGAGTAGCATTTCCATTCGCGATATCAGAAACTTCAGCAACAGGTGATATCTTGTCATCTGGAGGCACATCAGTATCAAACCAAATCGGATTATAAAATTGTACAGATTTAAACGGGATATTACTTGTACTTATTTTAGAAGCATGCCATTTGCGTCCATCAGACGTGGTAACTGTACTTCTGGTTGTATCGACGACCTTCTTTTGATTAGAATACTTACTGGAAAGTTTAACACCTCTTAGATAAAGAGTGCGCACAACATCACTCGGTTTAAAATTGTGGTAAGTTTTTATTCTAGAATTACAAAAACGCTTTGAACAGATTTACGAAATCCTTGAGAAGCAATAACATCTGGGGGAAAATCTGGATTCTCCAATACCAAGACCACCAAAACATTCTTAATATGATAGGAAAATCTCTAGATGTCATTAGAAAAAGTGGCGTTCGACCAGTCCATGAATGAATCACAGACCGATAGGTAGCTAGAGCTTTCCTTAAACTTTGTCCCCAAGAAAAACCTGTTTTTAAGTTCGCCTGAATTAGACGCAGTAATTTGATTGAATCTTTCGACGATACCAGACGCTCTGGAGTGGTATACAGGGGCAAGCTGCATTGAAATATTTTTGTTTTTTCACAAATGATTTAAACTCGTCAGATATCAACGGCCTGTCGTTACCACACTTAATGATACGAGGAAAACCCCTTGTAGTAAATATTTTTCTTAAAAAGTCAATTATCGCACTTGAAGACGGCGATTCAGAAGGTAATACTTCAGCACATTTAGTATAGCAGTCAACAATTATAACCAAGCACTTAAACTCAATGGGATTTCCATTTAAAGGACCGACTATATCAATTTGTATCATATTCCACGAGATCTCTGGAATTGCTGTTGGTATATGTTGTGAATCGGAACGTTTTAACGATTTTTCCGGGTCTTCACAAGCTGAGCAATTGACAAAATTTTCTATATCAGAGTTAATGTCAGGCCACCAACAAATTTCTCTAAATTTTTGTTTTGTCTTGGCGTGCGAAATCTGTATCGCTCTGCCACAATGTTTCTATTAGGTACAAAAGTCAATTTCAATCTTCTTAATAATGCAGTAAACGATAGAGCATCATGTTCTTGTTCAGTCGTCCTAGCATAAAATATTCGTTCTCCTTTATTTCCAATACAATTCATAAAAACTACTTTCTTGACTTTTGCGACTTCATTATCCAACTTTGCTGCAGTTTAAGAACGTACATATACGTAATGATCGTTCCCATCTTTCCCATTGCACTGGTGGTTCGCTTAGATTAGACAAAAACGGCTCTGGTAGACGAACAGCAAGATTGTTTTGTATCGTCTTTATTTGTAAAAAAATAACAGTTTATTTGAACTTTATAAACACCCAAAAATTCTTTTTTATACACCTGTTGACTGCGCCATTTAATGTTTAATAAAAACGGTAGTATAGCTTTATTCGGTACTCACTTGTCTTATGCACAATACAAACTATAAGAATAACACTGTTTGTTGCAACCTGCAAACAACGAATGATAAGTATACGTCACCTGATTTTGTGGATATTTAAAATTAGTATGAAGACATTCCTGACATTTGGCGACATTCAATGCTTGGTTATAATAAATACTATAAGGATCTTATATATATAAATAAGTAGAGCATGTTACTCATTATAGCATTAATATCATTTAAGAAGTATATGAGTACAGTGGCACGTTTAGGGGAGGGCAACTCCTCTTTTGGGGCCAGTTGCAAACATTTAATGAAAATGATCTCTTTTCATCAAAATAGTTCACTTTAATTAAAGATGTCATCAATCAATTTGCTGCTAAAAAACAGACGATTGCATGTTGTGTAAATATACTTTTGTTCAAAAAACTTTTTGTTTAATTTTTTTCTGTAAAAATGGGTGTCAGCCCCTGTTTTAAAAACACTAAACGTGCCTCTGTAAGAGTATATGCACAAATTTTTTACACACCTAATCGTTTCTAGGCAAATGAATAATAGCGCCACGCGCTTTCTCAAAAAATAATGTTTTTAAATATATTTTCAGTGTTTCGCTTTCAGGCATTCTCATAAATCAACTAAAGCGTCAGCAATATTAAGATTTCTGTTTCTTTGAATTTTTAAGCATGCCAAAAATGGGCATTCGGAAAATTTGACACAGGAATTTTGGATACCGGAAATTTCGACACACAGACCTTTGGACCAAGAACAAGAAACAGGATTACGGTTAAAGCTGGTGTTAGGATTCAAGTTGGACTGGTGTTAAGGTTGTGGTCCAAATATCTGCATCTCAATTTCCGGTGTCCACAGTTCTTTGTGTCCGACAAGCAGAGGCCAAATTCCACATTTCCGGTAATCTAAAAATGGTATACTTTGTGATGAAATTATAGTAAGAGTAGTGCAGGGAAACATATATTCCTGAATTTTTAATTAACTTAAAAGTTTTGAATGAATACCTCAATGTGACGATCGGCATGGGAACGGTAGATTTTCTCTATCGTCATTAAACATTTTTGAGTGGCATTATACATCTCAGAACGAGGCCTTAAAACTCCAGCATATACTCTGACAAAAAATAACGGTTTTCCACGTTTATCATGTTGAATTTTAAACACGTACGCACACAGCGAGTTACTAAACTTCTTCAATAGCAGAGAGTCCTGTTTGTGATCAAGCGGAGACGGCAAATATTCACAAATCGCATCCAGTAAACTAAATACGTAATATCTAATTATTCAAAAACTATATAATTGATTTTAATATTCACAATGGCATACACTTTCGGAAAGAAAAACCTTAGGGAAGTTTGGGAATAATAATTCTCCCTATAATTCTCAAAGCAACGAAAACATTTCTTTGAAATACTGTACATGTTAATAAAAATTCACCCTCTCAAATAATGCAACGGAAAGTAATTGTAAATAGAGGCGCTTTCAAATTTTGAAAAATAAGTATTTCCATTTCATTAATCGTTAGAACCACAAAAATTATTAGAAAATATAAACCAAACGCAATCCAGATATTTCTAAAATTGAATATGTTGTTGAAAATAGCCGATATATAACTTTTAAACAACTTGATAATTAGGGCAACGAAAAAGAAACCCATAAAATTCTTAAATGTTACCTAATGATGTGAAAAAGTGGATTTATGTAGCAAAATACATAAACTTTCTTATTAAGTTGTAAAAAATATAAGTACAGTTCTAAGTAAGCAACAAATATTTTTATGTTCTCAAGACAAAATAGCCAATTTTTAGACAAAAGCTTTCCAGAAGGCCACAACTAACATTGAATTGCATTTCTGCACCTTTTCATCAATGTGTGGGAAAATTTTTAGCAACAACTCTGGTCCAAATGAGTTAATCTTGGACATTTAAGTTGAAATATGATGAATGTCTAAGCTAGATTTAAACATTAAATTACCACAACTAACTGTTGCTTAAATAACAAAATGTGACTTATTGTAGCAAAATAAAACTAACAACCAGTTACATTGCACGTCTATAAATGTGTCTATTGTAAGTTTTAGATAAAGCTGTTTAAAAAAGTGAGCACATTGTAAATTGTTTGCCCTATTGATAACAAAATAGTTTGCATCCATGAAAAAAGTTTTATTTCTACTAGTCACTATCAAATGTAACATTCCATTGCTTGCAAAAATCTCCAATGTTTTGTTAAAATGAAGCAAAGGGTAAGTTTACCTATCAATAGCTTTTGCTTTCAATGCACTTCCACAGCACACAGGTATACAAGCGCTATTGTGAGTGGCCACTTTGATTCGAGTTTTTAACTCATCATTACTAATTTTGAAAGGGTTGAAATCATCAGCAAGAACTGTATTGGCCAAATCTTCATCTGTTTCACTTAACTGCATCAGTAAATCCAAACGAGAAGAACGTAAAATAGAGACTTCATCTGAAGTTAAATCCTCATCCACAGTAACTGATTTTTCACTATTAAATTTCAACTAAATGCAATCAATAAGGCGATCCTAAATTGCATGAAGCCAAACAAATGTATTGATAATAAAGGCTTCATTTATTATTATATAAAAAACATTTAACACAATACGTGAAGTAATGGTTGATTCAGTAGTTACTTATAGAGATGAAGAGAGCACAAAGTTTTATCAACGAATATTCATCAGGAAATATATTTATAGTATAGTAGGAGTAACTTATTTCAGAAATTTCACTTGCCTTAAAACTTAGATATTCAGGAAGATAATATTTATTTAAATGGTATGTGATATATATTAATTCTTCAAAATATTCGAGCAGTAACAAGAGAGCTTCAGCGGTATTTTCTCTAACCAAACGAGAAAAGATTTGATTTTGCGGAATCCAACAAAAGCGTTTCCCGGGTCCAGAGGCGTTACACCAGAAAATACGGTTTTTATAATTGTTGTAAAGCAAAAGCCGACTGTCCTCGGTGAAATTTTACATTCTAATACATAGAGAATATTTTAAATTAGTAAAAAACAAACTAAGAATGACAATAAACATTGTATTTAATTGTGCAAATAAAATTGATTTATGAACAAGCTTTTACAACGCCTTCACACAGAAAATGACTCTTCTACTACTAATTGATTATGTGAGCTGAAAGCCCGTGAGACATCTCAAAAATTTCGCGAACATATAGTAAAATTTTGATCATTAGGCCCATTTATGAAGAGATCTCTTAGAGATTTTTCATGTTGAAAACTACGGAATAAAGCCCTTTTTCCAGGAACCATTTTGTTAAACCAATAATCCGATTTTCAAATCATTTATCCTCTACGATTGTGATATTTGGCATTTTCGGGCTAGCAAAATGGGGTCTCTTCTAGAACGCCCCTAGCAGCGCTCTTAGCAACGCCTTTGGCGACTGTTGTGGCTAACCCTTCTGCATTAATTAAAAAATTTCGCGTTTTGTATTTGATCAACATTAAACTTAGGTACAATAAAAGTAAATCTAAATTGACGGATTTTGAACTGAAAATTTTGTTTTCTGGAGGTAATATTGTTTTGTGGAATGATAAAAATCATAGATTAGATAGGATACGCCATAAAGATAACTAAATTAAAGAAACAGTAATGAAAAGAACAAATGGCAACAATCTTCAGGTGATTTGAGTTCAAGTTCTGGTAAAAAATGGAGAATAGAGGGATGGAAAATTTACCTCCAAATTTCTCTGCTTCAGAGAAAAAAATTGTTAGAAAGTCCGACGAGGAAACTCATCTAATGAATTCTGAACTTTCTAATGTACAATGTAAACAATTTAAAAGCAGTATGATCACTAGAGTAGATTTTGAGACATCGAGTTGGTTTGCTGTGACCATGATCGACAGTTGTTACAATTGTGAATAAGAAATTGTATTTTTACCTCCTCAAAAATATGCAATAATAGAAACAGTGAGGCAGAAAATATTGAAAGTGACAACACAACCGGTCTAGTACCATTTGAAATGAATATGCAAATGGTAACTTTTATCAGAGAAGTGGGGAACAGACATGCTGGTCTAGAGACATTCTCACGAGTGCTCAATACGAGTGTCATAGTACCTATGATAAATTACTGGGTAAATCGCATCATTCATGGCTACATTCTCACGAGTGCTCAATACGAGTGTCATAGTACCTATGATAAATTACTGGGTAAATCGCATCATTCATGGCTAATTGTAGAAAGCTGCTAGTGAGGCCAGAAAAAAAGTTGGCAGATATACAATCATCAATTTTGATGGAACATGGCAACGTTGTGGGCACAACAGCAGAAATGGAGTTGTCACGGAACCTAGTTTTATTACTGTTAAGTACTAGATTCAGAAATTCTGAGCAATCAATGCAGAACCTTTATAAGCCATATCTTTGCCGACTGAACCACACTGGTTCAGCAAAATCAATGGAAAGTTTCGGAGCAGAGCGAATGTTTCACCGCTCAGAAGAATCACATGATTTACGTTATCATGTATCCTGGGTGATAGGGACACATTGCTTAAAAGTAAAGTGAAGGGATCTCAACCATAAAGTGTGCGTGGTGGGGTGTTGGTTGGGAGATTGCGCAAGTTAAAGCAAATTGTCTGATGATGGGCCGATCCCAGGACAGACGGGTTAGACTTAGAGATTCTGTAAATAATCGTGTACATAACAATTATGCATTAGCTGCTAGCGATAACTTATATGACATTCATTGTATGAAATCAAATTTAATGGTTAGCCTCTAGCATGTGGCAGTCTCAGATGACAATCCCGCCCATTCTGTGTGTGTGCAGATAATGGCTGTTGTAAACTTAGGATTTGTTCCCGAGAACTACGAGCACTATGAAGGACTCCCAGATTGCATAATTGACCTAATTTTGTAATTTATTCTGATCTACTAGACAGTGACTTGCTATTAAAATGCATGGATGGTAAGACTCAGAATCAAAATGAGTCGTTCAACCGAATAATTTGGGACCGTTGCATAAAAGAGGCATGGGTTGGCAAAAAGTTGGTAGAGCGTCTGTGTATAATGCAATAAAACAATTCAATGATGGGCTAGTGCTTTGACTGATGTCTTAAAATCACTGAACATTGAACCTGGTCATTTTACTCTGGAAATATGTCAATCTAAGGACCAGAAGCGCTTCGACAGATACAATTAGCAGAAGAAAATTTTGAGAGCGGTCAGAAAAGGCTTTATAGATAAAAATGCTTTATTAGAAGGTGTGACGCTCGTTATATGCTTAGTGTGCTTATGGATTTTTCTCAAAAAACATTTTTTTGTGTATTTGAAAATATTGTAAATTTTCGTCTGATTGATATGAAATTTTGTCCACATATTATTCCAGACTATATATAAAAATCTGCGTTAAAAAATTAAGATATGATTTTGAATTATTGAGTTATTGAGCATTTCCATAATTAATTTGGTGCCAAATTTTCTCTACTATTCCTTAACCATATATTTAAATTTTGTGAACCAGATGAAGTTTGGTGAAAAAATCAAGGACAAGTTTGATTTTAAAGAGACACATTGATTGTCAATATATATATATAAAAGTTAACTAGCATAATTTATGGATAAAATTGACTGAACCCACACAATCGCTTTGTGCTACATGACTATGGCTTGTTGCATAACTAGTCTTACCCTATGCTAAGGATTAAAAAACTTAGTGACTTCTTGCGCGAAAATGTTAATAGAAAATAAAACGCAAAATTCAATAAATGAAAAATGAAGACAACATCAGTGTCTTGAGCTCACAATCTAAACTGAACATGGCAATGGCAAACTTCTGAACTCTCGTGTACTTTGAAAGAAGTATGTTTAAAAGTTGAAATTCCATTGCCACTACTTCCCGCAGAATTACACCTACGGATTTATTATTAACGGATAAAAGAAATTTTTCGTAAGAGTAGGATTAATGATAAATTACACTTTTCCCCTACAATACATTTTAATGCCCTCAATAAATTTATTGTTGACGTCTTTTGTTAGTTAATGTTTGTTGTATATCATACACTATTTACCTTGAGTATTAAATGAACAGGAAATTGAGAGCAAATTAACGATAACGTGAAAGAAAGTACAAGGTCTTAATAAATATTAAATTTTGACTGAATAACACAATGTAACCCATTAAAGAAGTAAATTAACTACCAAATGCAGCTCATTTTGCATTCAATTCAATGCAGAATATGAAATCTAAAACTAAGAGTTCTGTTCACATAGTTGATATTTGTAGATGTTAAAAAGGAGGAATCAAGCTAGCATTTCAACATATGCCTGCATTACTTATAAATGTATCTAACAAAACAAGCGTAGTGTAATAGCGTAGTTAAAGCTCTATGCACAAATTACATTACTGCATTTTCGAAAAATTCAACGAATTTTGAAACAATAAAAAAGGTTTTTCAATAAATTGATAAGTCAATAATGTTAAATTCGATATATATATATATATATATATATATAATTGATATATTTTGTAAAACGGTACTTCTGAAAGCAATTCGTACATTCATTGACCCACTACGAGTGTGGATAATCATTAAATTCTTTAAACTATATATATATATATATATATATATATATATTTGAAATTAAAACAAAATTTTAATCACATATATTAGACCGGTTTCGATAGATAGTCTATCTTCGTCATTAAAATGGTGGTAATATTTTAAAAAGTTAAGTTTAATGCCAAGATGCATTATATTAGAATAATTTAGAGATGTTAAATTCTTTCTGTCTATTTAATACCTTGCTTTTATCTGTTGTTGCATTGATGGCAATTGCAGTAGTTAGTGGGGTCGAGACCCCGTGGTACACTTGACCTTTGACCCTGGCGGGGATGTCTGTGATGTAATTGTATACTTTGACCGTCTGTGTATCTTTGGCGTCATTGGAATATATTCTGTTTAGTTGTAATATTTGTTGGCAAACACAATTGTTTGCAGTCTATTGTTTAAAATGTAGCCACTTTTTTTAGAGGCTGAGAAATTTTCAAAAAATCCCACGAGATTAGATTTCTTTGTAGTCTATTGTTTAAAATGTAACCAATTTGTTTACTTGCTTATTTACGTGGCCTAATTTAGTTTACATACTTGTTTTTTTATTAACATACATGACATTGGAAATATCACATTAATTTAGTTTACATATTTTACATACTTGTTTTTTTATTAACATACATGACATTGGAAGTACCACATTAATTTAGTTTAAATTGTTTAGTTTACATGTTTACTTTACTTACTTCTTTTATTTAGTAAAATTTAATAACAAATGTGTTTGAATGAGAGAGATAATAATACTTGTTAAAAGCGTAATGTCTTATTTCGGTAATAATGCAAAATAATTTTTCGGAAAAAACAAAAAACTAGTTTATGCAAAAACTCGCATTTCTAATATTTAATAAACGTACGTGGTAAAGCCCACATACATGTTTAAGACAAGACAAAAATGTAATTTATTCTACACTTTGCTTATAATGACCACATATATCTTACTATTAAATTTGTCTATTGTGTTAGTTTATCATCATTGTTGTTGAGGGAATTCTGTAGGAAACAAACGCATTATGAATTTCACATGGTCGTATCTAAATTAATGGTTAATAAACAAGGAAAATTAAATATTCCCAAAGGCAAGTAATTTTGTTCGAAAAGACAAAACAAATCACCAAAAGAAAATGAAAATTTTAGACTCTGAAATAGTAGAAAAATACTTGGAAATCCATTATATATTGGCATTATTTCCAATGCTATGCCCTAGAAAGTCTAACAAAATCGGATTTATTATTAAAAATTCTCAAAACTCTATATGATTTTAAAACGTTTAATGGGAAATTGAGTTAAAAAGGCGGTTTTCCTAATTGCATATTGCGAGATATATATTTTATATTTGAATACACAGACTAAACCGTCTTGAAGAAGTATTTATTTCATTTTATCAGTTTCTGATCATTGTAATTTAAGCTATTTATTTCTATATTTAGGAAATGTTCCTAAGTTTTTTTAATACCTAATGTACAAATTGTAGTTTAAATTATTTAAAGATTGCTGTTGTGTTTTTATAATCTCATAAACAAGAATATATTAATTAAATTAAATTTTAAGTACTATACACATACTTAAATTTATTTTATATAGCTTTGACATTCATCTTCCAATGTCATGTATGTTAATAAAAAAACAAGTATGTAAACTAAAGTAGGCCACGTAAATAAGCAAGTAAACAAATTGGTTACATTTTAAACAATAGACATCCCCGCCAGGGTCAAAGGTCAAGTGTACCACGGGGTCTCGGCCCCTCTAACTACTATTTTTGTAAATTTTGTTTTCATTATATTTTAGTTTTCTTTTTTCTTTGGATGTTGATGGCAGAATATTTCTGATCTTAGGTGGCCTAGCATATGTTCTTTGATTCTGACTTCCATACGTCTTTTGGTCTCAACGATGTATGAGTCATCGCATGAATCGCATTGATATTTGTATACAACTGATGATTCGAAAGACAATGGAAGTATGTCTTTATTTTTTAAAATGTTTAATGTTTTAAAAGACGTTAGTGTTGGAATAATATTTATATTAAATGCCTTCAATTTTGCGTTTAGATGTTTTAATTTCATCTCTAGGTACATAAAATTTCGTTCAATGTAAGGTAACTTCCAATAGACGTTTTCTGGCCGTGATTTTTTTAATTTCTTTTCTAGATTAAATATTTTATCAATTTCTTTTTTTAAAAGTTTATGTGGATATCCGTTTTTTGTAAGAATGGTAACTATATTTCATCTATTGCTGTTGTTAAGTTCTTATAATTGGATGATGTTATATAGGCTTGGTTGATCAAAGTTTTTATAGTATTGATTTTAAGTTGAGGACTACAATAAGAGTTGTAAGGTATGTACAGTCCAGTGTTAGTTGACTTCTTATCCCACTCATATTCGATTTTTCTTGATGTATTGGACGAAATGGTGGATCAATTGAATTTTTATGCACTTTTGGAAGACCATACAAACGAGGAGGAGTACAGCCACAGCTACGTGTTTGATTTAAGAAATCTTTTGAAATTTCATTATTGTTACACAAAGTTTTTAATGTACTATATATATATATATATATATATATATAG
>CABFPE010000239.1:401886-425860 GCA_900660155.1 Hofstenia miamia
TATATATATATATATATATATATATAGTAGGTATTTTCAAAATTGACTATTTTCTTCGCATGAAACCTGCAAATCGAGTGGTATTTAATACCTAAATGCTTTGCTTGATAATGATACCAGCTTTATGCTGTCTCGTAGCAATGATTTGTCAATTTTTGATAAAATCTGAATCTAAAAATTTTGAAAATGAACAGTCGAAATTGCTTACACTTAACTAAAAATTGTCTTCTCGCTTTCCCTTTGAACGAGCATTATACTTCTCTCCCTAGTTCCGACACTCATGGCTATAGTTATTAACATAATGCCAAATCATCATTTGATATACCCAAGGAGCCGAAACTACAAGAAACCCCACGTTTGCATCAAGAAACAAAAACTATTCTTCATAACATATTTCACGAAAGATCAAGAATGTTCACAGAATCGCCAATTGGTCAAATTACTTCATACCTGAAGCATTTTCTAATGGAACCTGAAGGTCAAAGTTTTCTGCTAGAACCACATCTTTCAACAGTTCAAAACTGGTGTAAGCAGGTATTAGCCGACAATAAACTGGGTGCTACCAAACTGAAGAAACACGTCTACAAAACTCAATTAATAACTTCCAATATTCAAAGCTTGATCGCTGATTATATTTCGATAAAGAACATTTATAATAAGGACAAAGGTATATAACACAAATTGAGGTTTCATTCCAACAAAAATCAATGAAAATAAATTTTGAGCTTTTGAAAATAAGACAACAGAGTAGAACATAAAAAATTCAATTAAAAACTAGAAGTCATAATTAAGAAAATATACTAAAAACGATATAGCTTAAAGTTTACATTAACTATAGTAAAGTTTTCCACGAAAAATTAAAATCTAGTCATTTTTAAATGGTAAACGAAATATTTCAAAAAAAGCTTTTCGAAATTGGTCGCTAAAAGCAGCGTAAATGACAATGTTGAACGAACAGAGAAATAGTTGGTCAAATGTGTAACAATAAGAAATAATTTCCGCTAGTGTACTTGGTAAATTTCCACAGTAATAGAAATAGAAAACATTAAAAAAAGATGGAAACCATCGCAAGCAATATACCACTGGAAGAATAATTAATTTCTTTGTTGAATTGAAGGTGCTTTTTTCAGGAATTCTCTGATAATTATTGAGCGAAGTCACGAATCTTAACCTCTTTTTGAAAAAATTACAAATGTGAAGCTTAACGAAAAATGCTATGACCATTAAAAATATAAGCGGTACAGCTACCAAAGCTGGTCCATATGTGACTACAATTGTGAAGATAAAACTACTTCGAGTTACTAAGCATTCTTCTTCTCTTTTATAACAAAACCGAGCCGTTGATCTCACTGAGTAAGACGTATTAAAATAACACATGTTAACAATAAAAGGCGTGTTCTGGTAATGATAGGTGTCCACACCTATTATCATAATTAAAAAAACTCGCAAAAGTAGAGGGAACACCCATGACAACAAATGAAACAGCACCAACATAGAAATTGGTTTGACTTTTATGTTACAGTTGATAAGATTGAGGTAAATCATTAAGCAAAGTGACCACAAAATAGATGCACATTGCGCGGTTTCACCAATTAAGGATACCAAAGAGCAGATAGTGTGCAGACCTCCATTATTGATTGTACAGAGTTCATAAAAAACCTCCATGGCAACGAATCCATCTGAAAGACATATCATACATATTATGTGTCGAATAACAGAATGCAACGACTTGTGAGTTACATTTATCAAAAGAAACCAAATCACCAGAACTATGTCAATAGCACTAATGGTGAGTCCCAATTCCTTGTTCAAACCTGAAGGCGATAGCGATGATATACTAGAATTTGGTTTGCACGTAGTAACATTTTCAAGCATAGCATAAATATAAATATTCAAGACAAACAAATTTTATTCAAAACAAATGAGTAAACGTAAACAACAGTCATAATATGGTTCAAATTTTAGCATAAAGAACGGGAAGTTAATATAACTTCATATATCAAAGAAGCTATGTAGCAGCTGATTGATTTCTTCCTTACAGCATACCTATTTTTAATAGAAATTAATTGAAAGTAGAACTAGTCTTTCAAGAAACGATTAGCTTTATTTGTTTTAATTTCAGCATATTTATCACGAAGATCTTAATGTGTCATCATAGGTGATGTTATATCAAATGCATTACCGGTCTCTCTGATTTCATCCTACTCTGGTATACCTTCTTTCCTTCACTCTCAGTTCTTATCTTCTTTAACTCCTTAGTGAACTCTAGTAGGGATCCTCTAGGTTGCTCTTCTACATATTCCTTTAGTCCTAGTGCTTCTGCTTCTACAGTTTCCTCTACACTTAGCAGGTCTTTCCCTCCCTTATGTCTTGCCATGTACAGTCTATCTATATATCCACTTAAGTTGAATGCTCTCTCTTTGCTGCTAGTATCTTCCTTGTCTCCCTGTCTAATTCCCTCAGTTCATTCTTATTCTACCTAACTATTCCTGCTGAATATCTCAACATTGGTATCGCTGATGTATTAATTGGCTTTATACTATTCTGCGCACTTAATGCTGACTTATGTAGTACTTTCCTTACTCTCCTCTTGTATTCTTTTCTTAACCTCGTCTTCATTTCCTCGTGATCTGTTCTATCTTTCTCTATAACAGCTAAGAACTTGTACCCCTCTTTGACTTCTCCAATCTTATCCCCACTACTCGTCCTCAAACCATCTCCATCTATGCACTTGCCTCTGGTCATTGTCACTGTCGCACACTTTCCTAATCAAAATTCCAACCCAGAATCTCTGATTGCTTTCTCCAATGTCTCTGCTTGCTTCTGCAACATCTTCCTTGAACTAGCATACATCTTCAGGTCGTCCATGTACCACAGGTGACTCACTGCTTTACTATTCTTCTTCAACTTATACAGCATATCTGTGATAAAGATTAAGCTAACTACAAACAGCAGTCGTGCTAAGCTGTCTCCCTGGAATATGCCTCGCCTAAACCTCAACCTGTGTCCGTCTATCTCAGTTTGCCACTTTCCCATCCCCCTCTCTAGAAACTCAACCCATTTCCATGAAACTCCTTTGGCCTCTAACGTCCTCAATACCCACCTATGTGATATGCTGTCATATGCCTTCCTGTAGTCTATCCATGCCATTGCTAAGTTTGTCTTCCTTCTACAATTCTCCACCACTGCCTGGTCTATCAACAACTGATCTTTGCAGCCTCTTGTTTTGTCCTACATCCCTGTATCAGAAATGTCCTTCCCACTACCATCCACTCTGGACATCCACTCACCACACACTCCTCTAATGCTACTGCTAGTCTCTCATGAACACTTGTGAATTTCTTCAGTCAATACCCATGTACCTCATCTCTGCCTGGCGCCTTCCAGTTCTTCATCTTCTTTAGAGCCTCCTTCAGCTTTGCAGTTGTGNTTCCAATATTCAAAGGAACTTCATAATCCAAGAATTCAACCGAGTCATCCACTCTCTATCTGTGAACAATTTCTCTGTGATCCCTGTTTTCCAAAGCTTTTTACATGCTCCTCGTCACGTTAATGACAAACTTCTTGCTAGGGATGGAATACATCTTTCTCGTCAAGGTCTAGCTCACATGATCCGCAATCTCCAATCCTACTTCAGACCCCACGTAATCTCCAATCCATCTCATCGTCTAGCAAATGTTTCTTATTCAAAAGCTGTAACCACTCGTCCCGTCCTTCTCCCTACTCCTTCATATCAATCTAAATGAAACAGGTTATTTTACTTTTAATTTTGTATATGTTAGCATATCTTTGTTTAAAAAATGTAGCTATATACTATATACACTCAGACATATCACCTCTCAACTCACAACACACCACCGCTAAGCACTACTACATAACAACACTTAAATTCAGTAAGTTCATTTTCTACCAAATCTTCAAGTTTTGCTCTAAAATTTATAATAAAACAAACGGCAATTTTCTTAAAATCGTATGTATAATTCTTTTTTTAATATACTACGCATATACAGTTAAATTCAGTACGTGTATTCCTAATAATCTCGATAAATATTTTTATTTCAGAAGATTACTACTCTCAGGAGATATTAAACTTAACCCAGGACCAATTTTAGAAGAATCGCAAATAGAAATAAAACTAAAAAATTACTGCAATAACTATAAATTTGTATATCTCAATGCTAGAAGTCTAATTTCAAACAGAAATGACTTTCTAAGCTTAATAAATAAGATAGGACAAAACGCAATATTTTTAATTACCGAAACTTGTTCAACACTTAAATTCAGTAAGTTCATTTTCTACCAAATCTTCAAGTTTTGCTCTAAAATTTATAATAAAACAAACGGCAATTTTCTTAAAATCGTATGTATAATTCTTTTTTTAATATACTACGCATATACAGTTAAATTCAGTACGTGTATTCCTAATAATCTCGATAAATATTTTTATTTCAGAAGATTACTACTCTCAGGAGATATTAAACTTAACCCAGGACCAATTTTAGAAGAATCGCAAATAGAAATAAAACTAAAAAATTACTGCAATAACTATAAATTTGTATATCTCAATGCTAGAAGTCTAATTTCAAACAGAAATGACTTTCTAAGCTTAATAAATAAGATAGGACAAAACGCAATATTTTTAATTACCGAAACTTGTTTACAACATGACACTGATCCTAATTTGTTTAATCCTGACCGACATTATTATGANCGAAAATTTGCTTTATCAAATGCCGATGATAATTATATACGTGAACAAGTAAGTATTAAAAGAAAATTATTTGAACTCGCTAAAACAGAGCCGACAACAACTAATTGGACAAATTACGAAAAATCAAAGAAGATAATTAAACAATTAAGAAATAAAAAATCTGCCTTAAAACAGAAAAGGTTTTTCGATAAACTAAGCAATACAAACGAAAAATGGCGATATGTTCATAAATTTTTGGGAAAAAGTAAAGGACTTTCAACTGACATTAACGAATTAGGTATTGATAACAAAATTACAACGGAAAAAACAAGAATAATAGACCATCTAAATGCAACATTTTCCCCAATATAAGAGAAAGACAAATATTAATAAATTCCCAGCAAAATCATACTTTTCTTTTAGACTCATAAATGCAAATGAACTAGAAACCATAATAAAAACTTTAGACACAAATAAATCAACGGCATCATGTAATCTTCCAATCTTTATTATTAAACGTCATTTTCATATCTTTAGTGAACATCTACTATTCGCATTTAACAAATGAATTATTGATAATGAATTCCCGGATATATTTAAGAAATCTGACATAAGCCCTATATATATATAAAGGCGAACATCTAAATGCACAAAATTATAGGCCACCCCTTTAGTAAACTATTCGAAAGATTATGAAATAATCAAAGAAATGCATATTTGATATCTGAAAATATTCTTTCGAAAAAAAATTTGGTTTCCGTAATAGGTTTAGCACTCAAGATGCAATTTTGTCAATATCACAGCAAATAAAATCAAATTTAGCTTCTAATAAATGTAATTGTGTTGCCCTTCTCGATTTGAGCAAAGCGTTTAACTCAATGAACTTTGACATACTGAAAGACAAATTAATGCAGTATAATTTTGATGACAACGCTATAAATTTGATAATGAACTTCCTTATAAATCGACAGCAACGAGTTATACTTAATGGCACAAAATCAAAATATATTACAACTAACCGTGGGGTACCTCAGGGCACAGTTCTTGGCCCCATCCTATTCTCACTCTACGTAAATGATATAACGAAACAGATAAAAAACAGTAATATTTATCAATATGCGGACGATACCTGTCTCATAAGTACTAATGTAAATGCCTTTAATGCTACAAAAATTCTCCAAAATGACATCGAACATTTAACAAAGTATTTCTCAAATAATCAATTGAAAGTAAATATTGAAAAAACACAATTTATAATTTTCTCGCCTAAAACATTTAAAAATCTCACAAAAAACATTGAACTAAATATAAATCAAGTACCAATAAAGCAAAGTGAATCAATAAATTATTTAGGTGTTGCGATTGACAATGATTTAAATTTCGAACAATTTTTAATGACTAAAATTAAAAAAATGGCTTCTGGAGTTAGGTATCTTTACCATCTGCGAAACGTCTCAAATATATATCACAAACAATTAATAAATTCTTTTTGTTTATCTCATTTTCAATATTGCTCATTTCTCTTTACAAACATAAATTCAAAATATCGCATACTTCTGTCTAAAACTTTCAATTGGTCTCTTAAAACACTTAACTTTGCGCAAAAACATGACAGTTCATCCGTCTATCGAATTCAATATAAAATATTAGCTCCTTATTACAGAATTCAAATGCATATGGTATCAATATTATTTAAGTGTAAATCTGGTACACCTTCTCTTTCATTTTTTATATAATATATTAGGTTAAATGAACGTTCTCAAAAATTTTTATGCTTAGATAAACATTCAAATAGTTTTCACCACATAGCAACTAAAATTTGGAATAACTTAGACCATGAAATTAAAATGGAAATTAACTGCAAAAAAATTTAGAAAAAAAGTGCGAACATTCCTCTTTCACAGACAATGCATACTTAATGACAATAATACACTACACTCCTTCGAAAATTTCGTATGATTCTAGATAATGTACACACACACACACACACACACAAATCCCCCAACAAACACACGCCACACAATTATATATGTATATGTTACTATTATTTTGTAAATAGTTTTTAGTTTATAGTCTTGTACCAAAGATTATTTGCAATAAATTGCTTTTGACTGTTATTATTACTTTTTATTATTATTATTATTATTATATCGACCTATATGTAGCACAAATATTGTATTCGGACGATGGTAAATAAATGTCTGAAATGCATAAATAAATGCTATTACAGGCAACCCCGCGTAAGTCGGATTTTCGAGTAACTCGTACTATTAATAAAGAACAGACAAACTCCAATATGTACACACACAAAATATCATTTTTAAGTCGGACAATTCTAAGTCGGATAAATTCTAAATCGGAATGAAATCTACGTACAGGCTACAAAGTTAACATTGAAAATTTCATTCACAAGTCGAACGGATGGAAATTGTCCTGCACGCGATTCAAGCATAGCGTAAATATTTTCTTTCACGTAGTAAAAATAATGAAATACTACAGCGCAGCTCATGGTATTGACTATAGAGCTAGTATACATAGCTCCATGGTATTGACCTACAAACAGTTCATGTAGTGTTCAACACAGATATGTTTATGTGCGGTGCCGTCAATGGGCATATTTTAAATAAGTTGTCCGGTAATCTTTCAAGTAAAATTAGATGATGTTAAAATGACAACTCCCTGATTTATGTGATGTGTGAAATCAAGGAATACAAAAATAATAATGGGTTTTTTTCTTTCAAGTATTTAGATGATGATTTTGATTTATGCGATGGGTGAAATAAAGGAATACAAAAAATTATTGTAAAACTCGTAAATATAGTAACCCTAGAAAACGTTATAATAATATATATCACTAAAACATGGGAAAAATTTAGCTTTCGAATTTTAACTAAAATAACCCTAAGTGTTGACAATCGAATTGGTTAAAACATTAAAAAAGCTCCCTAGAAGTTATAATAATATTGGTCAAAATATTAGACTTTGCCTGTATTGAATCGAATTATTTCTGTCAATTTCAATTAAAGAGATTGCTTATGACCTCTGTAATGTATTAAGCATTCCAGCGCACCTAGATAGTGCTTAACAAGCAGCTATTTCTATGAAATAAACGTGCATTGCATTGATTGTCCTTGAAAAACACTTTAAGTTCGTAAAAATCGATTGCTATATTGTTCGCAGTTAATAAGAAATGGATTGGTCAAATCGAAAATCAAACAAGATTGGCACATGGAGCTATTGATTAGCTAGAGAATGATATATTTTTATGTCCATAGCATCAAAATTTAAGGGTGCTTAAGAATGTTTAAACCTTACTAATTTCTTTGAACTTAAAACTATTTTAATTAAGATACACAAATCTTTAAAACCCGTTTCAATCAGATTTTTGCGCTACATATAGAATTACTTGATCTGTGTATGCACACACAGGCCTAACAAAGTATCTTTTTGAATAATTAAAACAAATGATATGATTTAAGTTTCCGGTTTATTTCTCAATCTGACCACCCCTTACGACTAGATATTTTGAACTACTGTATACAGTTGTTGGCAAAGATAAAAAGATGTTAACAATAAGTTTCTGTTGTACTTCAAGTTGCTGTATGCATCCATCATATGACAAATATGTAATCAAAAATAGAACAAAGTGATTGATGGCATCGTAAGTAAAGTTAATTTTAGTTTTTGTTTAATTCAGGTATTGAAAGAAAAATACTGTAAGACATAATACATGATTAATTTTTTTTTCCAGCAGAGTTTATTTTCAATATTTTCAAAACAACTTCTTTCACAACAACCATCAGATTGCTTGCACAAAAGTTACGCTATCGTAAATCTTGGTTTTCGCGGAACTAGTACAAGCCAATTACCCTAAAATTATATCTCGGATTTCTTGTAAGTCGGATTATTTTTATTGGTCCAAGTCGATCCGACTTAGGTGGCGTTAGGTTGCCTGTAATTGAAAATGAATTTATATAGCACATATATTTTATATATACATAAATTTGCAAATTCGAATACATCGAAGGAACTTCGTTTTTTACAAAAATGATATTTTAGCGAATTGATTGGAAGAGCACAAGTGCTACACGTCAATAATACATAGTTTTGCAGCTAATTGGTGAATTGCCTAAATTTTTGTGAATTTTAATGTTCCTCTTTAAATAGTTAATTTTGTAGCTATTTACATGAATTAAAATGCATTATTATATTAGATATATAAAATCCCGTCTAGTTCTAAAAGAGCACTAATTTCGGCAAGGCAGTGCCACTTGCAATAATTTGAAAGTAATTGACTTACTTTTGTGTTATTTACAACATCGAGAAAACCAGAATAGTTGAGGCCACTTCCCAAAGGCACTTGCAAAACTAAGCAGTGAGCTTTCAAACGACTAGACACAGATCGTAAAGAAGCGTAAAAATCCGCATTGTGCGCATCCATTTTATTAAAAAATAGCAATCGTGGCACGCGGTATCGATTTGCTTGCTGCCAAATAGCTTCAGTTTGCGATTGAACGCCCGCTGTAGCGTTAATTAGTGTTACAGTTCCATCGAGAACTCTTAGCGATCTTTCCACTTCAACTGTAAAGTCTACATGCCCTGAAAGAAAATGGCTTAATAAAAAGCAATTACTTACTTTAACTACAACGTTTATTAAGTAATGCGAAATTTTACATATTTTTTCAAGGATTTCTCAGATGCCTGCATAGGTAGCAAATATAAAACATGAAAGAATTACTCTTGTGTCAAATTTAAAAATGCAACGAATATTATCTATATATATTACAATTTTAACCTCGAGATATGATTTGAGAAACAGAAAATCATGATGAACCCAAAACTTTACCACTCTAAGTTAACAACAGAAAATACTATGTTATCCTTCTCTAAAAATTATCAGAACAGAAAAGTTATTCGGATCAAAAAGATAGAGCCTAAACAACTGCCAGTGTGGAAAATTGAATTTATATTAGTAATTTATGCTCTCAATTTAATAAATGTCCACTAATGTTATATGATAATTTCCTACAATTTTGATAGATGTTCCATTAAAATGATGTTGGATGTAGAATACTTTTCTAAAAATATACATTAAATTTTCTAATAATTTCCTTAAATAGAATGTCGGCATTTATAAATTTGAAATCTATAGCTCAAGTAAAAAAAAGTGGCCACTTTTCAAAATTTGGATTTCCTCTAAAGTTACTAGATGACGCTGCTACAATTAATAGTTTAAAATATTGCCAAATACTCGTGGAATCTGTACCATACGCAACCTGCTTATATCCTGATTCATGGATCTTAGAACAAGATGGAGAAACCCTTCATACCTCAAAATTGACAAAAGAATTTTTTACCAATTATAATATTCAAGTTATGCAATGGACACCGAATTCGCCAGATCTAGTACCCATAGAGAACGTGTAGCAGATTCTAAAGGATTTTGTCGAGAAAAAATCCCACAAATCTGAAAGAATTAAAGAGTTACATCCTTGAATCGCAACACCAAATAACTCAAGAAGTTAAAGTCCGTTTAATGGATTCATTTTCAAGATGTTTATTTGCGTGTCACGCTTTGCATGGCAAACTTGTTAAATAACTTTGTCACCAGGCTACAAGCTGAGACAATTATATTTTCAAATATATTTTATAAGTCTCTATTTCTCTTTTATTTGTGATCAAAAGTGTGTTTATAATGTGGCCACATTTTTTTACTTGAGCTATACTATGTCGTCTGTACAACACCTATGTTAAACCGCAGTCAACAATACAATCAGTCAAGCGAGTGGAATGAGTTTTTAAACTTTCTCACTCCTATGAGGAATGATTAGTTGAAACATTAAACACTTGCGTTGACAAAAATATTACATTATCTGCCCTGCGGCAGTCATAATGTGACTTTGTTTCAAGATCTTAAACAGCCAGCAATTGCACCCGTTCAAGTGCGCAATTAAACGGGGGCTGATAAACCAAATTCACCATTCGACGTGATAGAAATTCCTGTGTAAAATGGCTACTTAACTTTCATATACACAAACTAAATCTCGCAAACGGGTTACATTTTTTCAAATGTTGAGAACAGCACCAAAAGTGGTCTTCTGAAATCTATGTAGTACTCTGCATTCTCAATGAGTACAACTGGAAGGGTAGTCTTCTTAAAAGTAAGAACGAATAACAAAGCAAGAGCTTTCTCTGCATTAGAAGAAGAAGAAGAAGTAGAAATGTTTATTATTGAAAATAAAATTATCAGAACATTAAAGTGAGTTAAAATATTTAGACATATAAGGCACAAATTGGGGATTTCTTCGTTCAGAATTGTAATTAGAGTAAGCATATTGGTGAGTATAAATCAATTTCTTTAGGAATCAATGAATGAAAAGGATGGTGTCATTATTTTCAGCACTGGAAAAAATCGTTTTTGAAAGACGAATCATTTTAGCCTTCACCGTTGTTTGATCAAATAAACTTGGTAAAATTTTTATGGCTCTCCTAATCTTTTCCATGGACTTTTTTAAATACTTTAGAGGCGAAACAAAGGCAGGACTAGCGTATGTTAAAATTGGTTCAATAGTAGATAAATATAGCATTTTCTGTTGAGATAAACTCATATCGAGACTACAGGGTTCACGTAGAACATGAACCCGCTTAAAGGCAGCTTTGACGATATTAGAAATAGACTTATTCCATTTTAATGAAGAGTCTAAATCAAACACCTAAGTAAGTAATACTGTCATATATGGGAATACTGAAGTTGTTATGAGGAATATAACACTGGCCAACTATCATCATTTTGGATTTGGATTCATTAAGTAGCATCGAATTTTCTGAAGAACATCTCTTAACTTTAACTTAGTGATTGGGGTTACTGTTAAAATATCGTCCGCATATTTAATTAGCAGATTTTAAATTATAATTATAAACAAAAAATTTTTTACAATACAGTCGACTCAATTATAAAATTGTTAATATCAATAGACACAGATCAAGTGTTAAAGCAAACTACCTGGTGTGTCAATTAAATTAATCTGCTTATCATTCCACTGAAATGTTACTGCTGCGCTGCTGATAGTGATGCCACGTTCCATCTCTTGGGGAAGAAAGTCCATCATCGTATCACCTCTATCCACTGAACCAACATAAGATGTTACACCAGATAAAGCCAGCATTTGCTCACTGGTAGTCGTTTTTCCAGCATCAATGTGGGCAGTTAGACCAATGTTTCGAATTTTGCTGACATTTTTTTCTAAAAAAAACAAATTAGTTTGGTGAAGTTTATGGCAGACATGTACACCGACAAATACAAAGCAAAATTGTAACTAAGAGAGTATAGTACACTAATGAGAAAAAATTGTTTAGAAAACGAGTAATTTATTATAGAATTCAAAAGAAGGTTGACTTCTTTTATACTTAAAATAAACTCTTGCTGTTAGACTTTACAACTAATGACAAATTCAATGGGGAATAATTATGTAAGGGCCAGAAACTAGTCAAATTTTTTGTCAGTCACATAGAAAAATAGAATACGGGCAGGGTAAAGTTGAAATTGAAACACAAGGACATGTAAATTACTGATTAACAGTATTTGTTCTAATAATATAAAAAAAGTGATCTGCAACCTTTTCACACTCAGGGAACCCTTTCTTTATATACTACATCACATCATATCGGACCTTTAATCCCAAAAAAAATAATTGATTAAAGTTTCAATCAACGTGTGCAGTACATATTTATACATAAAAAATTATACTTTAAAAACAGTAACATTGAGATGAATACCTGAGACACAAAATACGTAAAGTTCAAAGCTTCTTGTAATTTCATTGACCATGGCATGAATTTGGGAATTTATCAAATTTGAAGAGCACAAGCATCTGTCAGTAGGGCTTAGCAAAGATTAATCGAACCGCAATTAACTATAACTTTAAGGACGGGGTTAATTTATTGGACCCCAAAATTGAAATTGGTTTATTGACCGATTCCTGCTGCCAACAATGAGTTCAGTGTGCCTACATTCACATTTTCCGATCTCCTGCACAATTCACGTCAATTGCAGGTCGAAACTTGAAAAATAACGGAGGTCTATGCAATAATAAACCTTGTCTGTTGCTGAAAATCGCTTAATTGACCAAAAAAATTGATGCTGTGAATTGCAACTAACCTCTAAATAGCCGTGGATGTCGTAGTGTAATAGTCATTTCGTAATGCTTCAAAATGAAAATTTTTACTGTTTTTCCATCTTTCACAATGCATTAAATTATATTAATTACATCGATTACAATGTAAGTGCACACTTTCTGAAGGCACTAACAGTCCGTTGACCCCGATACAGTGGGATTCTGTACTAAATTCCAAACACACCAGCACAGGGAATCCCTGTTGGGATCCTTTGATCATCATTGACCATAAAATAGCAGACTATGGATCTAAATACGCAGAGAAATGATTAGCATACATGTAATGTTTGGGAAAATATTGTGGGAAGCATGGATGAAGATCCAAATTACCAAAAGATTGGGGCGAGAGCGGGAGCCCTTTATGGGGTTCGGAGCAACGTGTTACCACCACTTACAAGCGATTATGAAACGAAAATTTAAATCGCGGTTAATTACATTTTTATGTTTTGTGAGTGTAAAATACTATTTACTTGTATTGTTCTTCAGTAATCCAAAAACACGACAATTCAAAAACAAAATTAGTACATAGACTAATTGCTATTACTATCAGATTTAAAAGAAATGAATGTAATTTTCTAAAAGCAGCCAGAACAATTTGAATATAAAAAATGCGACACGAAAGGCATCATATGCGGGTTGTGTGAAAATATGCAAAACCGCGGGCACTTCACGATTGATGCGAGAAACTTGGAAGGTCTGGATTAGGTAAGATTAATTTATTCCCACCGCATAGTTTTAATGCTTAAGGTTTATCAAGATAGATAGCAGCTATACATGAGCTTCATTCCAGACAAAAAGAAATGAAAATAAAAAAAGAAATCTTACCTCTTGCAGAAGCAGCATTTACGCATATGTAGCGTAAGTAAATGAACAAATGTCTCGTTCGAAGCATTCTTCTCTACGAAACCATTCTGAAAGAAATACACAAATAAAGAATAGAAACAATCCCCGTTAATTTTAAAACGACTTTATTGTAAGTTGTACTTTCATTGGCACAAAGAAGTATTAATTAAAACCGTTTCAGACTATTTCACCCTCAGATTGAACACGACATATATTACAGGTCACTAGCTAAAACGCACACATTCAAAATTCAATCAATTGCTAAAACGTTAGGGTTGACAATGGCCAATTCATCCAGTCAAGTAATGAAATATAAGGTGAAATAGAATAAAATAGAATCGTATATTTGATAAACACTATAATAATGAACTGGAAAATTAAAATACTTTAAAAAATATACAAATTATTGCATTTCTGATCTGATATAAAGGAACAGAATGGAAAAACTGATGATTTCTTCGTTCTGTTTTATATTTGTCATAACAATAGTGTCCAGATTTAGGTAAAGTTTTAGGAGTAATTGAAGCAAGTAAAAGTTTTCGTGAAAAGTTTTCTCAAATAGATGTAATGATGGAATTTAAAATCTCCAAATAGTGATAAACTTTTTTGAAATAAAGTTTTTTCGGAAGCTATGTAAGAGTTGGTGACGCAAAATCCATGACACTATGCACAGAGCATGGTACACTATTTCTAAATTAGTTTTACTAACTATTGGCATAAGCAATTTCATAACATATAAGTGCATAAACGCATAAGCCACGCATTTATGTGTTAAAGGATTACAATCGATGCTATAGGGTTGATCGGAGTCCGCAGCACAATGTTAAACTTTAAAAGAAGCATTTTGGTTTTTCTAAAATTATGAAGAAAATTTATGAAAGGTAGATTAACCAGAAGTACTGGCGTATACATTCAAACAAAATTCAACAAATTTGAAGGCATGGCTTGAACTGCAACTCCGTTGTCATCCTAAAATAACACACGGCATAAACCCATTTACGACTTTAGAAATATTTCTTATGGAAGTTATATATTCTAGGTATATGTTACTTGAAGCCAAATGTAGATATCTAAGGTGTAAGGAACCGAGCACTGTTGACCCGGATACTGGACATAACATTGCAAAATTACAACTTTGCCATATTGTAATATCAAAATATTTCGACAAATTTGTTTTTTAAAAAAATCAAGCGTTTACTCATTCAACGGGCACATCTGAGCATTTTAAATTCATTTTTCTTACAAATTACACGTAAAATGACATGTAACCCAAAACATGTAAAATATAATTTTAAGATTCTAACAAATATAAAAGTAAAACAGCGAGAATTTAATCAGAATTATTGAACAAGGAGGTCTGAAAATTCTGAATGATGTACATGTAGAGTAAACTGACATGTAATACAAAGTATTAAATCCTACACAAAAATTTAAGTGTTCAACACAACATACATGTACGTGTGAAATTGAGATGGCAACCGACATCGCAAGCTAGGCAGAAGAAACAGTTAGAACTTCGCAAAGCCGACATCTTTTTCTATTGTCTTGTCTTGAAATGACATGGGAACAGCCTGAATACGGTGGCCGGAAGCTCTGAATGGTTGCGGTGGACCTGGACGTCGAGGCTGTTGCTTGCTTCTTGATCAGGAGTTTCTGGTTGCGATTGTAAGTAATCTTTCGGGGAAATTCGAGCAAATACATCAAGTTATCATGAAATAACCGGTAAAGCCGGCAAGCATTGGTGAGAGTCGTATCAATTGCATTCAGAAATAGCGACCACCACCAATTTTTCCAATTGAGACGAAAACAATAATTTGCCAAAAAATATAAAGATCCACACCGCGCATTCGTTTGTTGTTGCTTCTCAACAGATGAGTAGCGTCTTACATCTTTCTGGGGATTAATTTTCTCGAAATTACTGCTCACGCAAACACAGACATTGTAGCTCCATTTGACGGCAGTAATTTCTCCTTCATCAAAAGCCCAATCATGTGTGCCTCTTGCCGGCTTCATTAGTTCCTTTGTATCTATCAAAGGGCATTTGTTCAATCGTGATTGGCGCACTGTACCCGTTGCAAGAAACCCAGTGACACACAGCTCATGCAAGAGAGAATGCGATGTAAAAAAAATGGTCAAAATATACAGCATACTCACCAGGATTTGCGCCTAGACGTAACAGCTCAAACATGATACTGACTCCAAATCCCAATGAGGCAGTAACAAAGGCAGCTATCAGCAGCATGGTATATACTTGAACATATATCCCGTTGTGCTACTAAGGCACCAAACTTGAAGCCAAACCTCACTGGTTTGCCATGAAGAAAAATTTGCGCGCTGTGCCGTCCAAAATATGGCACCATTTTCTCATCGACGGATAAAAAAATTTCAAAAACGCCAAATTGCAAGAATTTTTTGTTCAATAAGTCAATGAACTTTCGGACTGCAAAAAATTTCATCATCGATATCCAAATGTTAGTTGTTGCACAAATGAATGAACCTTTTTATATCTCTGTATCGGTTTCTTGAAAAAGCCTTTCGAACGAGTGGAACACCAGCATCTTGCGAGTCCTCAAAATACATTTATTCTCTTGGTAACCAATGATATCCGCTGAAGATTAGACATCCCAAGAATCATTTCAAAAGATACTTTGCTATTTCGAAATGCGGAGTGTTTTTTTGATTTGCATAGCGAATACTTTCGTCTTGAATGAGAGACAACACTTCATCATCGAATAGCTTTTCAAACAAGTCGATTTCACTACATGTACTCAATTGATGTTGAAGTGCATTTATTTTTTCAAGTTTATCGTCCAAAGTAGTAGAATAGTATGAGTTAAACTTAATGAATCTTTTTCAGATTAGGGAATGTACTAGAAATGGAGTCCCACAGGCAACAATTTTATTCCCTTACTATTCAATATTTACATAAATAATTTGTCAAATTTAACGTGTGATGATATACAATACGCAGATGATACAATATTATTTAATTCTAATAAATCTCCCGAAAAAGCCATTCAAACTTAATCAAAATTGTACAGCCATGTGCAAATTAATTGACTCAAGACAAATTTTTTACCTACTCGCATATGTGCGACAACTCAAGCCCTTCTGAACATGTGAGAAAGGAAAGGTCTTCGACGTTCTTCAAAAGACCGTGCGCCGGATCATCAAGCTCTATCAAGAAACCAGCTCGATGGAACCCCACCGAAAAAGTAAAGGTGGAAGGAAAAGGTAAACAACAGACATGGGATGACAAGTTGATATTTCGCACCAACCTCATTAACCCGCGGCTTATGCTAGAGATAACAATGTTGAAAAAAGCCTACCAGTATCGCACCACACGGGGGCTAGGAGAAGGGGTCAATTACCATGAAGACAATAACGAAGCCTCTGCTAAGCAAAAAAATGTGCTCAGCATATGAAAAGCGTGAAAAATCATAAAAACTGCACTGTGACTGGTTGGAAACGCGAAAGTTATGATACAAATGTTGAATTTGTGTAGATTGTAAACCCTTCTAGAATAAAAATAGTAAAATAATTTATAAATATCTAGAAAACACTATTTTCTCGAATAAATAATAATTTGGTGCTACTGCCTACCAACTGAATCTGAGTAAGTCAGTAACTATCTAAATGCTAATGTCTCACTGCAGCGTTTCTCCTCCGTCGCGGATCATTTATTTTGTTGAATTTTATAAATCATACAATTTAGGTTATTTTCTCTGATGGATCGAGGTGGCGATGGCAATACATACGGATGGGCAATGAGTCACTTTGACCCAAGCATTGCTTCCATAGTATGGTGCTGCATGAGCTGGTGTGGCATGTAATGTCTGCAAGTCATAGATGGAATGATGAATTCGGAGAAGCATAATCAAGTGTTAGAGCCAAGAATGATCCCCAAGCAGAAAAGTGGTTTTCGGAAACCTTTGAATGCTTTCACGAGACTTATCAAGGGAATAACTAATTGCATTGCAGGGTCTATGTGCAGCTAAAGGTTGTCATACAATCTTATTTGCACGGAAAACCTCGATGTATCAACATTGCTGTCAAAAACTAGATAATGCAATACTAAAGAAAAAACGACTGGGCTAACAAGATCAAATAAAACGGCGTATCAGGAAGAAAAAATTTTGTAACATTGTAAATCAAGTTTGTGGAAAGTTTTGCTCAAAGCCCCTAAATAATATTCTACAAAAATATGACGATATTAATACAGCAATCGATACTATTGCTAATCACTTCCCCAATACAACTACAGATTCAAAAGCTCAGTTTAATTACAACCAATTCACCGAGAATGACTTTACATGGAATCCGTTAACTTCTGCTCTTCAAACATATAACGTTTTAAACAAATTATCTTCAAAAAAATCAGTCGGCAGCGATGGCATTCAAAACAAACTTTATAAGGCTGCATCACCGTTTTTGAGTGAACCTCTATGTCACATAATAAACTGTGGAATTATAAGTCGAAATTCAAAGAAGCAAATATTATTCCTATTCTTAAAAATTTCTATACTCTCAGTTCCGGCAATATATCTAGAAAAAGTAATTCAACAAAATATAAAGCCTATTCTTTTTCAGTATGTGGACCCTTATAAGTTTGGCTATGTACATTCTGAATCACCAGCAGCAGCAGCAGCAGCAGCAGCAGCAGCATTGATATATTTGCTTGATATTATTACAGCCAACTTAGAGTGTTATGATGTACAAGGTGTCATTGTACAATAACTGGGTTTTTCAAAAGCCTTTGACACTGTTTCACATAAAATTCTTATTCAGAAGTTAGACATATTTCATTAATCACTTGGAATGATTAACTGGCTGATTAGCTATTTATACAATCGAAAATTTTTGGTGCGTATTGGCAATGTGAAAAGCAAACTATATGATATTTAAAAGGGGTACTACCAGAATCTGTTTTGGCTCCATTGTGGTTTATAATATAGATAACAGATCTTACCAACAAGAAGCATGAAAATAGCAACTGTAAATTTGCAGATGATATTACGTTTACAGTACCTATACAAACATCTTTTACACAGTCTTCGCAAATAAGAGTTAAATTATGTTCAAGAATGGAGTGAAAAGCTAAATGTGAGCAAATCTGTTCAGCTCAATTTTCGACATAGCAAAAACTGGAATGCAGTATTTAATGAACTACAATGTGTTAAGGAACACCTCCTGGGAGTTTGGATATCTTCTAACTTAAAATAGACCAAACATATTAATGAACAGCACGACGTGCGAGCCAAAGATTATACTGCTTGAGAGTTCTAAGAACTCCGAAAGAGTTAAGGCAAGTTTATCAAAGCCTTATTCTAAATTTGTTTGATTTGGCTTGCGAAGTATTTGTGTCATTACCAATCCATCTAAACCAGAAAATGGAAACAATTTGTAGACGTGCTGAAAAAATTAATTTTTTAAATTCAAAATCATTAACCCATTTGGAGCTGATTTTGCAAAAACGCAAAATTTTCTGTTTTCAATAATTCCTCTTAATTAAATCCTTAATGTATTTGCATTATTTAACGAGTTCCATTGGAATAATACTGCTATAGCTTGATCTATACTGATTTTTGCAGTGATGAATTTATTGGATATATTGTAAATTATGCATACTGAGTTTAGCCAGGGCTATCTCGGCTTGGTGTCAATTAATAAAGAAGTGGTAATTATGTAATTTCTCTGATAAATCAAGGATTAGCTTAAAGTATTTAATAATACAAAAATTATCATTGGCTGCATGTAATTACATTTTATATATAATGTTGCGTTTTTGCAACATCAGCATTTTGTGATAACTTTCCCGCGTTAACATTAATTTTAACATTGCTATAAAATATGTCAAAAAAGAGAAATTTTCGTTGGAAGAAGTGCTAGAGTGGTTTAATAATAAGCAAACCACCTGGATGAGGAAACAATGGATGATGAAATGGATGTGGATTGTCAAACTGAAGTGCCAAGAGGTGACATTTGTGGTACAAGATTGGAGATTCACTCTGAATCAGTAAATGAAGAAGTCCCACCAAAAGAAGAAAACTTGCTTGTGAAGTTCAGCCAAAATGGAGGAAAGGTCAACAACCTTTTAGTTTTGAACATCGTGAAAGACTTCAGAATGAACTTAGAGGTTACAGTGAGTATGAAATATTTCAGCATTTTTTATTAAATGAGATTTTATTATACATTTGTATAGAAAGTGAAAGCAAAATAATGAACATGATTTCAAAATGGAGGTCGTTATGTTGAAGCGCTTTATTGGTTTTCTATATTTTTCTGGGTATCATCGTCTTCTCAGAGAGGACAAATACTGGGAAAATTGCGAAAATGCGGGGATCTCAATCGTAAGAAGATCTCTTACACGAAAGCAGTATCGGGACATGAAAAGATTTATTCACTTATTCAACAATGACACAATTGATTTATCCGACAAAATGTACAAAGTGAAAGAATACTTTCGAATAATGAATAAGTCTTTCCAACAATTTGGAACATTCTCTACAGCATTGTCTATAGATGAACAAATGGTTCCATATTTTGGCAGACATTCATCAAAAATGTTTATGCGTGGAAAACCAGTACGATTTGGCTTAAAACTTTGGTGTTTATGCAGTTCTAATGGATATCTATATCATTGCTTGCCTTAAAAAGTCAGTACTACAATCATGAACTTGGTCTTGGAGACAGCGTAGTGACTAAACTATTGAAAATTTTTGAATATCCCCATCAACACTCTGTCTACTTTGACAATTTCTTTACATCACATTCTATTCTATCTTCCCTAAAGTTGCAAAAATTTTATGCTACTGGGACACTTCGTGAAAATCGTCTGAAAAAAATGTGACATAGATGAAAACAAAGTGCTCTCAAAAATGGCCGAGGTTCATTTTCACAATGCTTTGACAATAGAGATAAAATTTTGGCAGTAAAATGGTACGATAATTCAATGGTATGTGTTGCTTCCAATTTTGAAACTACTAAGCCAATCTAATGGGTTAGAAGATTTTCGCAGAAAGAGGAAAAGCACATAAAAGTTACTCAACTATTCATTATATCATCATACAATAAGCCTATCATACATGGGTGGCGTGGATCTACATGATAATTTTGTGTCAAAGTATAGAATAAAGATAAAAGGAAAAAAGTGGTGGTAGTCCGTATTTGTAAATTTACAAGACAGTGCCTTAGTCAATGCATGGAGAATTCATCAATTGGTGTAACAAAATCCTTTCGATCTTCTTAACTTCAAGCGTGCAATTGCTATGATTTTATTGAAAACACCATATGAGAAAGGTTCCTCCTCTCTACAATTTGATGATGTCATTTCCATTACTCCACGTCCTGACTCTCTATTTGTATCCTTCCATGTTGTCTGCTATCAAGAGTATCATCGTGCACTCATGAATCCTGATGTGTGGTCTGAAGGCGTCTTGATTCGTTATTACCACCTCTCTGACAATGAGCGCAAATCTTTTGGCCTTCGTCCCCGCCGCCGTAATCCGCCTCGCCGTGACTGACTATCTCACTCTGATGTTCCTCCTCCCCGTAACTCTGGCTTTTCCGTGTTGCTTGCCAATGCCCACAGTCTTGTATCTTTGAATCGTCGTCTCAGCTTTTACAATTTCTTCTTGCAGTCTCCTGTTGACTTCATTTTCATCACTGAAACCTGGCTTGATCCTGCCATTGCTGATAGTGTTGTTTTTCCCAACTCTACTCTTAAAGTTCTTTCTCGTATGGATCGATCCAGTGGTCGCCATGGTGGTGTTCTCATTGCCTCTCGTCTTCCTAACCTTGACATCCGTCCCATTTCTTTCGATTCATTATCCTTCGATTTCTGTTGTGGCTGTGCTGTTGTTCTCAGTGACCACATTGTTTCTCTGCTCTGCGTTTACAACCCTCCGTCGAAAAGTGCCTTCCGCATTCCCGTTGCTGATTTATCATCTATGTTCGAGTCTTTTCATGACCAGTCTACCTACCTCTCTCGTCACCTTGGCTTTTCCATTCGTCCTCATTTTCTTGTTTGTGGTGACTTCAATCTTCCTAATGTCTGCTTAAATGCGTTCAACTCTACTGACACTTATGAGTCTGCAGTTTTAGAAGTTTTTGCCTGCTATTCTCTTGAACAACTTGTATTTTCTCCTACTTCCAGCTCCTCCCTGCTTGATTTGGTTCTGTGCTCTCACCCCGATTACATATTTGACATATCTGTAATCCCTGTTCCTGCTAAGCTGTCAGATCACTCATTCGTCTGCTTCAATCTGTCTGTCAACTCTACTTCTCCATCTGCTAATCTGGCTGCTCCACAATATGCTTGATTTAACAGTGACTTTCTATCACTTAATGCTGCTCTCTCATCTTCGCTCCCCGTTTTTAGTGATTCTTTCTCAGTTGACGATTGGTTCACTTTTTTACATCAAGTTATTTCTTCTTATGTTCCTCGTTGGCCAAAAAGCGTGCTTCTCTTTCTTTCTATTTTTCATCCCTTACTGTGCACTCCTTGAAGAAATTGGAGTCTTACAAATGCCATTCTGGTACTACTTCTTCTCCAAAGCTTGCTTCTCTCACAGAAGATGTTATCAATTTTATGGAACTTGACAAAGTCTCTTTTCTGTCCAGCTTCTTGTCTGGTTCTCTTCAAGACTCTTATTCCTTCCTGCATTCTCTTCATTCCAAGCATGAGCTCCCCAATTTGAGATGGAATCTTCTTTCTGCTCACTCTGACCTGGAGAAAGCTGATCTGTTCAATGTGTATTTTGCCTCTAACTTCTCTGTACCTGTCTCCATGTGCCCTGGTCCGCCTGCTGCCTCCCCGCTAATCCGACTTTGTGATATGGTCTTCAGCGCCCATGATATTTCTCTCATGCTTAAATCTTGCAAGTTGTCTGGTCCTTGTTATCCTGACGGTGTTCCTTCCTTTGTAATTCATGAAACCTCCTCCACGCTTTCTATCCATTTAAAGCATCTTTACTCCTTCATTTGCTCCACTAAGCGCTATCCCGCCTGTTGGAAGACATCTTGGATTTCTCCGCTGTTAAAATCTAATCAGCTTCCCTCCTCGCAGGTCACGTCCTACCGCCCAATAGCTATTCTATCTCGACTGTCTATCATCTTTGAACGCCTTGTTTTTCGTTATGTATTCCCAAAAATTCGTCACCTCATCTCTTCCTCTCAGCATGGCAACCTTCCTGGTCGCTCTACGATTACTAACCTGCTCACTCTGATTGAAAACTGCTACTTTCACTCTGATAGTAATGATCCTGGTTTTATTATCTTTCTTGACATCTCAAAAGCATTTGATCACCCCCCTCATTCCATTCTGCTTGACAAATTGCATTTATTTGGTTTTGATGTGGATTTCATTGAACTGTTCCATTCTTACCTGACCAATCGCCACCAGTGTGTCAAAATCAACTCATCTATCTCTTCTTCTGTCTTCGTTACTAGTGGTGCCCCTCAAGGCTCAGTGTTTGCTGTTCTTTTCTTCCTCATTGCCATTAACGGCCTCCCTCATTCTGTTATCGTCTTGCCTGTTGTATGTCGAAGACACTGATTTTTGATATTGGTTGGTATTTTGCTTCTAACATTTTTTCTGATCTTGCGCACTTGTCCTCTGTCAACAATCTTGATTTTAGCACTACCTACTACTTTTCTTCTTCTTTGCCACTAATGACCTCCTCATTCTGTTCTCAACTCGTCTTGCCTGTTGTATGTCGACGACGCTGCGATTTTCTATTTTGACTGGTCTTTTGCTTCGAACATTTCTTCTGATCTTGAGCATTTGTCTACTTGGTATTCTGTCAACCATCTTGAGATTAGCGCTACCAAGACATGTGGTGTTTCCTTTTCTGTGCCTCCCTCTTCTGATTTGCCTCTACCTGTGAACTTTGCTCCACATCACACTCATCTTGGAGTTAAACTTGCTGCAAACTTAAATTGGACTGGACATGTGTCTTTGCGTCTCCGCAAAGCTAATTCCTCGCTATTTGCCCTTTTCCGTAATGTTCCTTTTAATACCTCGTCAGCTGTGAAACTCTCTTTGTTCAAGTCCATTCCTCGCGCCATTCTTCTCTACGCGTCTCCTTGTTGGTGGCCTTCTCGTGCTTTGTTCCACTCCATGGAACGTTCCCAGAAATGCGCTTTCAAATGGATTTCCTCTTTGGCCTATAAAGACGCTATGCTGAAATTCTCCACTCTCCCGCTGTCACTCTACTTCCATGCCTGTGATCTCCTTCTGTTCAATCGACTACTGACTCGCAAATTG
>CABFPE010000239.1:431169-465352 GCA_900660155.1 Hofstenia miamia
TTACAACATGACACTGATCCTAATTTGTTTAATCCTGACCGACATTATTATGATATTTTCATAAAAAACCGATTAGGTAGAGGTGGCGGACTCATGATATTAGTTCCAAAATGTTTAAAACCAGTGCGTGAATTAGAATATGAATTAAACCACAATATATTTGAATCACTCTGGATAGAAATTACATCATTTGAAAATAAATGTCATAAAGAACTGATTAATATCACATACAATCCAAATAAAAATTATCATATTGACTACATAAATTTTAAGGCAAATGAAATTTCCGAAATAAGTGATCCCTACTATTCTATAAATATATTTGGTGACTTTAATATAAATTATTTCAATAATTTTGAAAAAAATCGTTAAAAGAATTTTGCACAACATACGATTTTCATTGTGTACATACTGACTGTCCTACACTACATAACAATTTAATTGATTACTTCCTAACAAATTCCGACTTAGTTTTTAAATCCTTCATGCTTGAATCATTCAGAGACCATGCTCTTTGCACATATATAAGTAATATAACTACCAAAGTCAATAAATTTAAAATAATTTATGCAAGAGATTATCTAAATTATTCAGACGAAATAATGAAAGCACTTTTGAAAAATATATCGTTCAACTATATATACACATTAAAATCTGGATCTTGTATGATTAATTATATTTCAAAATAAATTTTCAATGCAGTTAATAAAACGGCACCAATTAAGTACGGCAAAGTAAAACTAAAAGGAACTTGGCAATTTCAATTTTCCCCAATATAAGAGAAAGAAAAATATTAATAAATTCCCAGGAAAAACATACTTTTCTTTTAGACTCATAAATGNTCAGAGACCATGCTCTTTGCACATATATAAGTAATATAACTACCAAAGTCAATAAATTTAAAATAATTTATGCAAGAGATTATCTAAATTATTCAGACGAAATAATGGAAACACTTTTGAAAAACATATCGTTCAACTATACACATTAAAATCTGAATCTTGCATGATTAATTATATTTCAAAATAAATTTTCAATGCAGTTAATAAAACGGCACCAATTAAGTACGGCAAAGTAAAACTAAAAGGAACTTGGCAATTTCAATTTTCCCCAATATAAGAGAAAGAAAAATATTAATAAATTCCCAGGAAAAACATACTTTTCTTTTAGACTCATAAATGCAAATGAACTAGAAACCATAATAAAAACTTTAGACACAAATAAATCAACGGCATCATGTAATCTTCCAATCTTTATTATTAAACGTCATTTTCATATCTTTAGTGAACATCTACTATTCGCATTTAACAAATGCATTATTGATAATGAATTCCCGGATTATTTAAGAAATCAGACATAAGCCCTATATATATAAAGGCGAACATCTAAATGCACAAAATTATAGGCCACCCCTTTAGTAAACGATTCGAAAGATTATGAAATAATCAAAGAAATGCATATTTGATATCTGAAAATATTATTTCAAAAAAACAATTTTGTTTTCCTAATGGTTATAGCACTCAAGATGCAATTTTATCAATATCAGAACACATAAAATCTAATTTAACCCTAAACAAATGTAGTTGTGTTGCACTCCTTGACTTGAGCAAAGCTTTTATCTCAATGAATTTTGACATATTAAGGTACAAATTAATATATTATAACTTTGATAATAAATCTGTTAACTTAATAATGACTTTCCTTAAAAATCGACAGCAAATTAATTAATGGTAAAAATCAAAATATATTATAATGCACTCTGCCTTTCACGCTTTCAATATTGCTTATTCCTCTTTACAAATATTAATTCAAAACATCGCATCCTCCAGTCTAAAACTTTCAATTGGTCCCTTAAAACACTCAAATGTGCACAAAAACATGACAATGCATCCGATTACCGATTAAAATACAAAATATTATCCCCATATTACCAAATTTAAATGCATATGTTATCAATATTATTTAAATTTAAATTTGGCCAGGCCGCAATTTCCTTTTTAAAACAGTATATTAAATTAAATGAACTTTCTCAAACATTTTTATTCTTGGATAAATATTTTAATAGTTTTCACCACACAGCAACTAAATTATGGAATAACTTAAATAGAGAAATTAAATTTGCCAAAATTACAAAAAATTCAGAAAGAAATTGCGAAAATTCCTCTTTAATAAACGATGCCTACTTAGCGACAATATTACACTACATTCATTTGAAAATGTTGTATAAAATGCAAAAACACACACACATTTTAATATTATATATATTTATTATATTTGTAAATAGCTTTTTGTAGTTTTGTAGTTTATAGTTTTTTTGTACTAGTTTATTGTAGCAATAAATTGCTTTTGAATATTATTATAGGAACATTTTTCTATACGTATTTTTAGCGTCTGTGTCAATATGTTCTTGATAATGCATGATTGCATAACTCTAATATAGTTAAACTCTGAAAACCTAGATTGAGTCAGTTAATTTGCACACGTCTGTACTTCTCTCGCTAAATATTTTCTTCTCCAAGACTAAGAGTGCACGGTGTGGCTGAACTAACATTTAGTACAAAAAATTGCATATAATCAAAGTATAAGTCATAGGAACAGCTGGAGTTAAATTTCAAAATCTTTTATCGGGGTCTTTTTGAGAAATGTCAATATTAAAAATGGCTGCCAAAATTACACAATATTCGATATATTTGATATCATTAATAGGAAATACGGACAATTTTTTCGATAAATAAAATGTCAAACAGTTTTTTTCAATATTTCTACATTTTTCAGTAAAATCTCTTAAAATAAAACTTATATGACTGACAACATTTTAATGATGGCTATCGATTTTGAATATTTGCTTGGAACACTGTCACTCAGAACATGAATATCCGTACAAATTGATCGCATCTTTATGGTTTACAATAACCTTGCAAAGAAGATTTTAAATTTGAATTCAATTTCAATCTGCTTCTATTGTAAACGAATCATTTTGCGAAAGTAAAGTTTATCACTTGGTTTTTTACGATGCCAAATGGTGCACACGAAATCGCAATGAATGTAGTAATGCAGTCTGTGTATTTTGCTTCGGGAAGACCAAAGAAATGCGAGAAATCACGGATAGTGCACAAGACATATGCAAATATTATATTATTATATCGAAGACTTTGATATTGATGATCCTAGATTGCCTACAGCCTTGTGCAGTAACTGCAGACAAGTAATTCGAGAGTATTCTCTTGGAACATTTTCTTCTAACATTGAATTATTTGTGTTATCAAAGGTCATTGTTACTCCGATTACACGATTAGAAAAATTGCCAAATCGATTAAAGCAATTAACTTAATTTCTCAAAAAACTTCCAACTAAAGCATTCAATTAATTCATGCTCTAATATTAAGTCATTTCAACTATGCCAATATACTCTACACGGATATAAACAAAAAATTCGTCAGAAAATTTCAGGTACAGCTAAATTGGGCAAACGATGTAGCAGTTAATAATCGTAGCTTCAATAAGTATAATGAATACAGAAAAATTTCAAACTTACATGTATTTCTACATCCACAATGTTATATCTATATAAATGTCCTAAGACATTTTTCAAAGTAATTAACAATACTTTCCCATATAACAAAAATGACTTCCTTCCTGAAAAAAATAATAAAACAAAAAAACGCATTTAATTGAACCAATCAGGTATAACAAGCAAATAATTGAAAACTCTTTTCTAAACACAGCTATAAATATATGGAATGAATTACCAAAATACATCAAACAAATAAACAACTTTAAGATTGATATTAAAAAATACTTTTGCACCTTTAATATAAAAAGACTGAAATGGTTATAAATTTTATAATTCTGATTCCTCTATTAATAGAAAATAACATCGCCATAACCCAAGTTAATGATCATTCTTACTTGTAAATATTTCTTGTTTTGTTTTATTTTATTATATTGGCATAGTTATTCTTGACGCTTTCAGAATTGTTATCAGTATTCTTTATTGTTCAACCAATTTCTGAATATAGATTTTTCTTCTTCTTCTTCTCATATTAACCCAAGCATTCCTGACTATTTTTACTCACGCGGTTTCTTGTTGCTGTTCAGAAGTGAAGTCAAGTAAAATATATTGATACAAAGCAAAAAGAATATTTTTAATAAATAAAAAACATGGCATATTGAACACAATATATAATTTTAGAATTAATGACAGAAGTAGTACCTAATAACGGTGGTCTTCTTGGAATGGTTGTGGCGACAAAGTTCTTGCAAAGAGAGCAAAAATTGTTATAATTTGAGTCATGTGAACTTGGACAATAATTAGATCATTTGCGAAGGGAAGATGTACTTGTATTAGGAGAATTCGATGTATATGGTGAGGTAGAAGTAGAAGAGGACATTGAGATAAAGATTTGTTGTGCAGCTCCATTAGATTTTCGCTTACTTCAAGAAGAAAATTGGGCTGTGATATCTTCCTAGAATGAAACAATATTTTATAAAGCACGTGAGGCCATACCACGCATATCGATACACATAGAAGTATACATAGCGGAATGGCCTTCTTGGCACGATTTACAGTTCCCAGGTATATGAAAGATTATGCTGTGGCAGCTCATATACCAATGACGTTGTAGATTTATTTAAATAAACTTGACCGTTTATGGGATACAAAGTTTGGGCATTGCAGGGCCATCAAATTTTTATTCATATTTTGCTGACTTGCTGTTGTTACCCAACATTTCCTGAGATAGAAAAAATAGTAGAATATCGCTACATGTTGTAAAGTTGATGACCGCGTGTGAGGTTTAGCACAACCATAGAGTAGACAATAAGGTTATAGCATTCTGAAGGTGTAGTTTCTTCTATCGAGTAGGCAAAGAAATTCCATAGATCACGATTTGGAGCGTAGTTAGCGTGAGTTAACAGCATCAGCAATTTCAGCGAAACAATAATATTTACTAAAGATCGAGAATACGTAGTTTCTAACGTTGTCAGCACGTAACAGCCTATTAGTGGGATTATGAGAATTTACATGGCAATTACTGCCGAAGCGATACAAGTTAGCGGTCATCAAATGCATAAAACGACCATCACTGGAGGTATATATATATATATATATATATAGATTTCCTTAGATCGCAATTAAGCAAGAGGTTCCGATAGCCAATCTATACGTCCATCTTGTGATGTCAAATTCAGTTCATTATAGTTATATTCTTCGAGATTATCTAGTTCATTATGGAATTCCTTCATATTCACTACTATCAACAATTTCAATATTTGCATCCTAATTCGCTTTATTGAAATCATCACATCTATTATAAAATTATGTTATTATATATGTTAAATTATGTTAAAATTATGTTATTATATATGTTAAATTATGTTATACATTAGACGAAATTTTTATTTTCAAAATTCGCTAGATGGCGTCGAAAAATATTGAATTAGTATGTAAAAAACAAAGGGAAATTTGGTATTTAGAGCTATAACACTTTTAATATTGCAATTTGTTTGCGTTACGAAACAATTATGAGTAAATTACGCTTTTCTGCATGTATTCAGCCATTAAAATTCGAAATTGACCCAGTCAATGTTTGGACAAATGAGGTTAAATTTAGTAAAGATCTTTTCAAAATTTTTTTAGATTTTTCAAAAGTTATTGCTCTGTAGAGGTGATTCCAATTTGATATTTCTACATTACGAAACGAATTATGATTGCCGGACTTCTGATGAACTTGCAGCTGTTTATTTGATTTCACTCAGTTTCAATCTTTGGACAAATGATTTCAAAGTATGCCATACACCCGCAGTTTTACACTGCATTAGGACAGCCAGTACTCTGTCAATTCTTGTTCAACTCCTTAGCTCTTTTCAGAATTCTTTAGAGCTCCTTTAGTTCTATATTACATTGTTAATATTATATTTTTAGTTATTATTCCCTTTATGATATCAACACTTTAGTTTATTACAACTTTCGAATTTCTGCATACCAATTACAACTGATTCATTTCAGAACACTATTACTCTGCGACTTTTGACGTTATGAACTAGGGGTATACAGTAAAATATGCGCGCTGACTAGCTCGATGTGAGGCTATTTTTTATTTTTTAAATTTATCTATACTGGTTGCAAAGTATCGGCCAAAACAAATCTTCAATTTACGCTTTCGTAAGATTCGATTATTATAATTAAAGAGTAGACTAAATTTGGATACCTATAACTCCATGAGTTCTTATACTATCGACAAAGTTTAAATACCATTCGATGAGTGCTGAATAGCTCTATGATAAACTGATTTTTAATTTTGGAATTTTTTTAAGTTTCCCTATTTTTAGAGCGATAAATGTAATTGAAAAAACATAACACTTTAATAGCTTTTCAATATTTGCTTATGTAAACAAAGGATTAGAGCTTCCTTTAATATCTGAAATTATGTCATTTACCTGTCTAGAGCAAAGCAACAATATCCATGCGGCAATATTTGTCGATTTCCGATTTATTGTAAACTGCGAGCAATGTATCAGTCGATTTTTACGAACTTAAAGTGCTTTTCAAAGACAATTCATTCAGTGCAGCTCTATTTCATAGAAATGGGTATTTGTTGTACACTATCTAGCTGCACTATATTGCTTAATACATAATAGAATTCATTACCAATCTCATTGAGTGAAATTGATTAAAATAATACAATTCAATATATGTAAATGTTAAAGGAATGTTTAAAGGAATATGGGAAGATGCCAAATGAAGTTGTACATCATCTACATTACTAAGGTAAACTTTTTAATTAGCAATTACTTAAATTAAAAGCTATGTAATACTTACACAAAAATTTTTCACATGGTGATAATATATTTAACAATAAAATTATAACCGCTTATTTTAGAATCTATGGTTATTTGAAAGCCAAGCCCGACTTAGCTTTTCTACATAGTATTTTTGCAAAAGAACTTATTCGTTGCATTTTCACTAGAAAAATAATTTAAGAGTCCATTTTTCAACGCTTTTCGTTTTCAGATTAGGAATTTGCAGTTATAATACTTTTCAATTAGAAATTTTTTAGATTATAATTGTACTTAAGTTCACATCTTGTCTAGACATGTTGTCTCAAATTTAAAAATTGAGTTGTTTAAAATCTAATCAAAGTCAAAATTATGCATTTTTTGATTGAAAGATCGGAATCTGTAAATGGGATATTATTCATTTTAAAAGTTTGCTATTTTGTGAAATAATTAACGGCCTTTGAAATATGTTTTATTAGTCGAATTGGTGCTATGGCATGGCCCGTGGCATGCCTGTAGCCCGTGCTTATTGAAATAGGCCCGTTGGTTTGTCTGTGCCCGTTTGTTAAATCCGTTATGTCCATAACAAAAATTTGTTTACCTAAAATAGCTTGACGCAACATGCATTCGGTACTTAAACGGTTATATAACAATGATCAATAAAGTTTACATCAAAAACCAACTCAAGTACTTTTGTTAACATCACTAAAAAGTTGAATTTGTGTAAAGCCATAGCTAAGTACCGTTTCTAATAAATTTATCAACAAGTTTTGTCAATTAATTGACACCCACATATGCATAGACATATTGAATATAGACCTAATGTACATCAAATAAATGATCTTAAGACTTTAAGATATTTTAACAGCTACAAAAATAATGCTTCAGAGCTTGTATGCCCGACCCATGCTCGTAGTATATAGAAGTTCTTGCCTATATACGCGATGCCTGTATACGCGATACCTATGTCCATGCCCGGTTACGCGCCCTACCCTAGTGGATCTGGCTATTAAAAGCATATGTACTGGTAATATTACCAAGTACATAGATTATTTTTTTCTGGTGTTATCTATATAATTTTTATTACACTATAAATTGATGTTGGGCAATGGGTGATATGGCTTATTATAATTTAATTTAATTTATGGGTGCATGTATAGAAGGAATGCCAATTTATAGCTTTTGTGAACTAACGACATCAAACAATAGTGATTCATCATTCCATCACGTTTAAAGATGAAAAGGAATGTGCAATGCTAAACATGATTGAATGTATTTAAACCAAAAGTTAATGATTAGTTTCATTAATTGGATTTTTTAAATAGTGAAAGTTGTTGAATACCTTACAATATTGCATATTACCAATTACAATTTATAGCGAAAGGTATCCAAGATCATAGATATGTATATTGAATTATTGGTTCGAATTGGAATACTAATACTGTATTCTCTTGGTACAATATAGCCTATATTTCTCAAACCTTAAATTGTTTTAAACTTAGCACAATCTATTTCCTGTGTATTAAATTTTACAAGATTTTTTATTTTCGGTTTATAATATAGATATTGATTTGGTAAAGAAAATTCATACAATTTAGACAAAGAAGTTTTTTTATATAATTGGTATTACCAGATTTGGATGATGCAAACATTTCCCGCCCTCATATGACCTTTATTTTAGAGATATAATATAAACTTAACTCTGCGACTTATTTGCAAAAAGGTGGAGGACTTCATTATCATTAGATCGAAAATTGTATAATTGAGTTTTAAGTTTCTTATGTTCGGTTTGAAATAGTGTAGTTAGTGTAGTTACATGTTTTTAAATAGTTGTAGATGCTATCTTTTAAAAGACATTATGACAGCCAGTGCCGATTAAAAAAAGATTTTCGTGAATCAATCTATGTCTATTTTGAAATGCAAAATGACACTGTCCTGTCATATACTTCTGAAGCATTTGTTGCTGCTGCAAATGAATTCCTTACACAGAATAAATCACCTTTTCTCATTAACAGTGAGAGCTTAAATTTAACACAGCGATATTCTAATTTGAAATGCTATGTTAAAAGAAAATGTAAAAGATTAACTGGTCAACATATCTTAACAATTTCCTTAATTTTGCAATTCTACTCTTTTAATTGCTTGAGTACAAACTTGTAATGATTGTTTGTAAATTTCTAAAAGTATTTAGTGGTAATGCTTTTGAAATTTATGAAAAATTTTTAATACTAAAAATTTCAATGCGTATAATATCCTGGACTCGTTAGGTGGAAGAACAAAAAAGTTGTTCAAGCAGAAAAAAGCAAGGCTTTACGCCATCAAAGAAAATTTGGTTTCTGGTTCTGAGTTGGAACTTGAAAATTCAAGACTTCAATTACAGCTCAGTGAAACAAATTCGCTCCATGAAGACCTAAAGAGACAACTCAATGGCAGGCATTATGTTTGCGACCAAAATTTTATTAACAATATTTTCAATTATTTATTACCACTTAGTCTTATAAATTTTGTTTAAAACGAAATGCTCATAATGCCTTCTTTGAACTATTAGAATGCGATTCAAAGAATCAAATGCTAAATTTTGAGATTCAAGATCTCATATTGCAAAAGCACGAGTTCATGGCAAAATGCCACTTGAACGAAGATCATTATAAAAAACATTATTTCTCTTTCTGGTCAAAGTAAAAAGGCTTGCCTTAAAAAGAATATTTCAGGTCTCAATTTAAATGTTATATTCAGTAAAGAATTTCATAAGTATATGTGTGTATGCATGTATATATGAATGTACGTATTTATGTGTGTATATCTGTATCAGAGACCTGAATCATTAGAGGCTTTGTGGTTTCTCCAAAATTTAGTTTTAAGCTTTCAAGGCTAAATATGTCACGAGATTCGCAGATCCATATTACCTACATAAACGAGGATGAGTCACAGATTTTGTACTTAAAAGAAATTCTTTATGCCTTAGAAAAGTATGTATTGTTATATTCCTCATTTTATATAATAACTTGTATATATATATATATATATATATATATATGCAATAGCAATCTGCCTTTATGAGGTTAGCGCATAAGCAAAATGTGTTAAATGATGTCTGCCTCTGACAACCCACTCAATATTTATATAATTTATTTTTATATATTACATGTGACAGTTATATTTTGACTTACGCAAGTTCATGTTAATGTGCGTATTTCGATTATTCAATTAACATTTGCTTTCAATTCTATGGGGAGTTTATATTAGGAATCTATTGAATTCGTTAAATGATTTCATCATGATGAACAAATTTAAACGCATTCATGCCCTATTGAATTTGCTTGACAAAGAGAGTCACTGATGTGGACCATTAAAAAATCGGCCCAAATTGTAACAGACATTTGGAAATTGTTTAGAAAACTCTTATGAATAGCCTAGAAATAGCTTAAAATTACTTAGAAAACATTTAGTAATGGTTTAGAAAAGGTCTAGAAGACGTTTAGAAGACGCTTCAGAACATTATTTTGTGGACACTAGATGACATTCAGCAACGTTTTTCCTTACATTTTATAAGTGCCATTTGAAATTTCTATTCACATTTTATTGTAATTTATTCGGGTCCTAAATAAAAAATAATGGAGCAGATGTCTGAATTTACAATTGATATTAAATTTCAGTATATCTTTCACTTTTGTCAATATCAAGCAATCAACGTTAAATTTTTTTGTTAACTAAATGGATTCATGGTTTTGCATTAAATTGTAATGTATAGTTTTGTTTTAAAATCATTTTGATATTTTTCGTCTTCATTCATTCAAAATAATCCGCATGGATATGAGGTGTTCGTTTTTGGCAAAAATGATCATAAACTCCACGTTTTGAGAAACAAATTCCTTTGATATCGGAATTTCACTGCTGGGTTTTCTCCCGCGGTTTCTATGATTCATACTCTGAAATATTATATTCGGTATTACATCAATTGCGTTAGACTTGTTGGTTACATGTATATTTATTCGCATGTCACTGCCTTGAAGAAAAGTATATCCAAGTATACATTTTCAACTTTTTTTCATGAGAAAATCCATGAAGCACTAACGCGTATTAAATTCCTATATTTTACGATTTTCAGAAAGTCAAAAACTGATGTGGGCTGTTTTTTCTTCAGAATTATATACATCTGTGATTCATTTTTACACAAACATTCCATTGATTTATCCTAAAATTTAGACCCTCTGAATCCATTCAAAATGTTCACAAATGCTAGAAATTTTCATGAAATGCAAAAATAGCGCGTTTATTTGTTTATTTAGAGTCAACGCAAATTTATTGCTGAATGTATACACAATTCTACAAACTAACACATGACAAAAGAAATATAAAATATAAAAAAAAAAAAATTAACTACAAATTAATATGTACAATATGTAATAATATAATCAATGTTTGTGTAAGTGTAGTGCTCCATGTTGGAGGTATGTTTTGAATGCATGAAGTGTATTACAGAGCTGCAACCGTGCCGTGCTTTAATCCGTGCTAGTGCCGTGCCTAAAATTTATTTAATATATCAGCATCAGAAATACAACTTTTTTGTACTATTTTAACGTTCATATTACATTATGCTAGTTTCGTTTCTGTTTGACAATATAAACGATTCTAAGAAATAGATTTGCATAGAAATTACCTTGCGGGAATTTTCAAAATGCAATAGCAATATTCGAATTCTCGTTCCCGCCGTTATGTTACATAATTCTACCTTGACTTTTTGCAAAATTTCAAAAATTGCTAATAGATGTTTTCGATATTTTACTTTGCAAATGAGTTTTAGTTGATATTGTAAACTCATTAACCTGACCCATCTTTTCCAAAACTTAACCCAACTCTACCAGTTGAATTTACCCTACCCAACATATATATATATATATATATATATAGATTATATTTGAATCCAAATATTGCCATTCAAGCTGTATCAGCCGAAAGTGATGGAGATTTTTCATCTGCGGGAATGATCATTACGAAGAAGAGATCCATGATAAGCCCATCTCATGTGAACAACATGGAAATTGTGCGATCGGCGATTCTGGCTAATATATTTTGTATTTAATAATTTTTGTTTATTTATACGACATAATACACTGGCTGTAATCACTTTATTTACTAGAGAAATTTTAAAGAATTCTAAAATTTTTAAAAACCCGTGCCGTGCCCAAAAAATATTTCGGCAACTCAGTGCCGTGCCTAAAACCCACCGGGCCATGCCTTCAAAAAACAAGGCACGGTGCAGCTCTGGTGTATTACAGCCCCCTAATGTATATTGTTTTACTAGAAGAAACTTTCAATTTTTTTCTAAACTTTTTTATAGTTTTTTTTCTATTCGCGTTTCATAATCTAAATTATTCCATAATTTAATTGATATGTGATGAAAGCCATTAGAATTTTTATCTAAAAACAGAAATTTTTGCGATCGCTCATTTAATTTAATATAGACATTAAGGAAAAGGAGAGATGTTTGTAGAGATCTGAATTTTAATAAGATAGATAACATATGCAGATGAATTTGGTAGAACGGAGATAATATTTTATATTTATTACGATATACTGATGCTTCGTCATGCTTTTGTGCAAAGTTTAGAGTTTTTATACACCAATTAAATGTCTTTAAAATAATTGTGAAAAAATAGTCTTTTCCTTTTGTGGACTATTGTAACTATTGATTGCATCACACACTCTAATCGCTTCTTCAAGTGTTTTCATTGACAGTATACAAAATAATATATTGGAACAAAATCTATTCCTAGAAATTGTCCTCAAAATTCATATTATTACAAAATAACTACAAATGATAAATATAATTTCATCATTTACAGTATAGTCTATAAACTAAAAAATTACGTATTCTTTGTAGAAACAAACAGATTGGATGCCTAAAAATGAAACAAAATTGCAGTTTTTATTATTTAATTATTGAACGGTTTTCTTATATTAGTAGGAATGAATTTTAGAATCAAATAACTAACAAAAGTTTTGTTACATAAATGCTTAAAACTGGAAAAAGATCTTAAACTGATTTCTATAATTTTAACCAGTTAGGACAAATTTGTAAATAGTGTAGTATTGTTTCACTTAAGAACAAACATAAGAGGCGCACATTATTAAAAGCCCTAATAACATATGCACTTTAAATTAAATAATACTAAACATGTAACAAGAGGCAAATCTCAAGCATTCTTGCACAAATCGGACACAGGTGAATAATTTAAATCACCGCTCTGACAGAAAATGCTAAAGTAATAATTTATTTATTTCAGTTCAAAAACTTGCCAATGAGAAAAAATCCATAATAATTTTTGGATAGCGTCTAAATTTGCGAAATCTCATATTGATGCTATCTTGCTACATCTGAGTGGGAAATAAAAAACTAAGAGTTAAATTTCATACGAACGTTTATATTTTAAACCTACTAAAAGAGCACAAATGCCAACAAATAATTTTCAGTTACAGCAGAGGGAATAAATTTTATTTACATAATCGAAATGATTAAATTGCAATCTGAACTAATCTCAAATGTGAACATACCATGTAAATCATTGTATTGGTTATACTTCCGTGGAACAGTTGATAAGTAATTCATATGTGTTTATATGTTATATTAAAGTAATTAACCTACGTTATTATACGTTTGCATCATTATAGTTAAGCTGGATTTGCAATTGCAACGAAGATATAAATAAACGTAAATTGAAAAACTAGATAAAAAATATCTATTTAAAAATATTTCAATATGCTAAAAAACTAATACGCATAAAAACAATTAGAAACAAAAATAATTTGGAAACATTTACAATTAACTTTGATAATAGCAATAAAACTGGAATCTATATATCTGGAAGAGATCTAATAAGGCAAGTTGAGAAAAGGATCAGTAAGCAATCTTATGCTTTTCAGAAACGAATAGAGTGCAATGCAACTATGTTAAGAAAAAAAATCAACAGGACATATTAAAAATTAATATCTTTCATTGGATATTATTTTATAGCAATTGTCACAAAAAATGCGTCCGCGATACATAAGACAACGCTTACTGATCAAAGACAAATTACAGTTTAAACACTTATAGCAATCAGGGTGAAATTCGTAATCATTATAAACGAGCTTTACAGCATCGGTAATTTCACCACTCGATGACACAGTTTGTGAAAACGCTTGGTTGCATCCACTACAAACAGAAGCAAACAATCGACGATAATCTTCCACACAATAGGTTCGAGAGTCTGGACCAACCGAAAATGGTATTCCATCAAGAGTCTTTGAACATTGGTAACATCGAAAACATTCCGGATGGTAAGGTTTACCAAGTGCATATATAATTGTAACAATGATAGGGTTTCCACATGTATAACATCGCTGAAATCCAGATTGATGATAATCTTTCTCACAGAACACTTTATTGTCAACACAATAGAATGTTCTGTCTTTTAGTGTTAACCCGCAAACGTGACATACAAAACAGGAGGCATGATACACATTATTCAATGCTTGACAGGCATAGTTACGCCCTATGATTGGCTTCGAGCAAGCATTGCAATTTCCGAAGTATTCTGAATTATAATTCGCTCGTTGATTTCTTGGCGCTGATATGAAAAATTCCTTTTCTATTTGAGTGGTTAATTCATCGTACATTTTCTGTATTTGACGGTTTTTTTCACTACACACGATGTCACGCTTGAGACCATTATCTTGAGAATAATTACCTCCTTGCCTATCGGAGTATGTGGAATCTATGGATTTAGCAGGCGGCAAAGAAGGCGTTTGTCGATATGCGATTGGATGATAAGAAGACATATGTTCAAGAACTGACTGAGGTAGTGGTTCGGAATTTGATTTGTAATGTTGATGATTTTGTTCAACAACTTTGTATGGGGAAGGCAAGCGTTTCTGAGATATGCTATTAAACTGAGAAGTCGATGGAAGATTTTCACAATTTGCATTTTGATTAAATTTTTCACGAAAAGCAATAGGGCTTTCAGCTAAATTGACATAATTATGAAATCTTTGAGATGTTGGTGATGGAGTTTGTGAATTGCTGGATGCTGGCTTTAAATCTGACTGATCTTGCGTCATCAACCGCGACGGTCGACGATCATTTAATAATTCAGCGAGATGACGTTCAATTTTAGGAGCAGCACGTTTATAAATGTCAGAATTGTGTAATGCATAGTTGGGTTGTAATGTTGGTTCTTTTTCTATAGCTTCAATATCGTTAATGAATTCATCATCAAGTCCTCCAAGTGCAGATATGTATCGGTTTGTCATGAAAAAACCAACATGACCTGCTACTAAAAAATATGTGTAATGACTCATTTAAAATCCTATTTCAATATTAAATATCACAAGAAAACTTAGTTTTACTTAAAAAATTCACGCGAATATACAAAAGGTTAACTTATATTAAGTTCATTTCAAAAATTAATATTTCATTAGCAATAAGATATTATAAAAATACAGCATGAAAGCCTAAAAGCGGTATTATATTACTAATAATGTTCTTTTTAAAATTGATGAAGATTCTCAATAATAAGAATGTTAGATTGCTCAATACTTCTATGCTCTGAAAGACTTGTTAGAATTGATGCATTTCCGAAAGTGTGTAGTGAAGTTGCAACTGTGAGGCCATGTTAGAATATAGTCCGCCAAAAAAATTAGTTATCAATGGCCCAATCATAAATATACTGGTCGAGAGGCGAAGTTCCAATGTATTGATATTTGAAGGTGAAAGTAGCCAGTCATAATATTTGGTAATAAAATGCTTAAACAATATTAAATGAACAACCCCTTACACTACATTTATGCAATTCAGGGTGAATTTAAACAAAACTCAAAATTCCTTTACTAAATTGTTATGTAAATTAATTTAAACGGATAATTGTAAATTGTCAAAACAGGCACAAAAATTTAATTGCCTTACATGCCAAATAAACTAGATAAAGGGAAAACAATAAAGTTAAAGCAAATGCAATTTTTTGCTAGATTTTTACGTTTAAGGCAGAACTCCTCGTAAAAGAGCTAGAGAAAAGCATACATATTTGTATTGAAAACAAACATTTAAAACACTAATAAACAAAAATAAAACGATGGATGGGGGCAGTTTCAATAGAGTTGTTGCACTACTTTTTTAAACGCTTTTTCGATTTTTTCGACTTTTTTCTTGGGATGTTGTCTGCCACTGTGTTCAATTCCATAGTACTTTTTGCACCCTCTAGCGAGTTTTCAAAGTTTTCCATATGAGTGGACTTTACCATGGCCAATTTCTTTCGTTTCTTCAGTTCATCCCATGTAGGTCTTTCACGAGCAAGAAACTCCTTAATAGAAACATCACGTGGTGAACTATTTCTCTTACTATCTTTTATATAACGGCTTATTAAAATTGGATTAACATGTGCAATTCTTGTATCTCGTTTACCCATTAACAACTAAAATGCACACAAATAATAGAGAAAATTGTTATACGATCATGCATGATTGATTACATACTTTTGGAGCAGCAACTAATTGCTTCGTGGGCACTCAACTCTTACAACAATTTTTATGCCAATATTATAAATTAGTCTGCAATCATATTTGTAACAACAAATTCTAAATAACTAATTCAACTTAGAAACGAATTTAATCACATAACATCTAATTTGTAAAACATACTTTCTAGCTAAAGCAGATCAAATTAAAAGACATTCCAGAGAAAAACACATAGCGTAAGAAAATTTGTAATTACTGTAAATCGTTACATATTTCCACGTGGGAATATATGCTTCAAAATTACTAAACAAATTTCAAAAATTTTGTTAAAAAATATATTGTCGAGTTTTAGAATCAAATTATTTATTTTTGCTGCAATATAGTGTGTTAGCGAGATCGATCAGCAAATCACATTAAAATTGTACATAAACAAAAATGGTTCACAAACCGCATTCTTAAAAATTGAAGTCAAGAACATGAAATCCAACAAAAAAAATTAGGGAGATGTAACCATAGAGTTTAAATTACTTATTAAAATATTTAGAAAACGTATAGTAGTGGCGAAGATAAATCACCTTAAGTTTGTCCGAAATAGTAAAATATCAGCCGTTGCAGTTAAAATTAATGTTTCCGTTTTTAATAGCTATTCATGAGATCAATAAGATGTGAAGTACAAATCATAATAATAAGAGTCGAAGCAAATTTATTGCTGTAAATAACAGTAAAAAGCTAAAAACTACAACTACATGAATTTACAAAATAATAATAAAATATATATAATATAAATGTGTGTGTGTGCGTGCGTGCGGCTTTTTTGTGCTATACAAAATTTTCGAATGAGTGTAGTGTGTTATGGTCTAAAGAGGAATCTTCGCAATTTTTTTCTGAATTTCTTGTAGTTTTTTTCTATTTGAATTTCATGATCTAAGTTATTCCATATCTTTGTTGCAGTGTGGTGAAAGTTATTATGCTATAATGTTTATCTAAGTATAAGAATTTTTGAGAACGTCAATTTATTTTAATATATTGTCTTAAAAACGAAATAACGGGTTGACCAAACCTGAATTTAAATAGTATTGATAACATATGCATTTGAATTTGGTAGTAAGAAGATAATATTTTGTATTTCAGTCGATAGGTGGATGCATTGTCACGTTTTTGAGCGAAATTGAGTGTTTTCAGTGACCAATTGAAAGTTTTAGACAGAAGAATGCGATATTTTGAATTTATATTTGTAAAGAGAAATGAGCAATATTGAAAGTGTGATAAGCAGAGAGAATTTATTAATTGTTTGTGATATGCATTTGAGTAATATTTCTAAAATGATAAAGATACCTAACCCCAAAAGCCATTTTTTTAATTTTTGACATTAAGAATTGTTAGAAATTTAAATCATTGTCAATTTCAACACCTAAATAGCTGATGAATTCACTTTGATTTATTGGTACATGATTTATATTAAGTTCAATGTTTTTTGTGAGACCTTTGAATGTTTAGGAGAAAATATTATAAATTCTGTTTTTTCAATATTAACTTTTAGTTAATTATTTGTGAAATATTTTGTTAAATTTTCCATATCATTTTGCAGGTCTTTAGCTGCATTAAAGGCATTTATATTAGTATTTATAAAACATATAGATAAATTCTATTATATTTTACATTTTTGATTATGTCATTGACGTAGATTGCAAAAAGCATGGACCTAAAACTGTCCCTTGAGGCACCCCACGGTCAGCTATAATATATTTTGATTTTATCCTATTAAGTATAACTCTTTGTTGTCAATAATACGTTAATTTATCTTAGAGTATGTCAAAATTAATTGAGTTAAAAGCTTTGCTTAAATCAAGAAGGGCAACGCAACTACATTTATTAAGGGCTAAATTAGATTTTATTTATTCTGATATTGATAGAATTGCATCTTGAGTGCTATAACCACTACGAAAACCAAACTGATTTTTCGAGAGAATATTCTCAGATTTCAAATAGGGGTTTATTTCATTTATTTAATAATTTCTCGAACAGTTTACCAAAAGGATGGCTAATGCAAATGGGTCTGTAATTATTTGCGTTTTTAAATAGGGGACTTATATTCGATTTTTTTGAAAATTTCAGGAAATTAGTTATCAATAATGAATTGGTTAAATGCGAATAGCAGATGCTCACTAAAAATATGAAAAAGAGCTTAATAATAAAGATTGGTAGATTATAAGAAGCAGTTCATTTATTTGTCTAATTTTTTTGTTATGGTTTCTAATTCCCTAGCATTTACGAGCCTAAATGAAAGTTTTTGCTGTGCATTTATTAATTTTTCCTTACTTTTATATTTTGGGAAATTGAAGTTGCCACGTTCTTTAAATGTTGTATTTAGGCGTCAATTATTCTTGTTTTTTCTGTTGTAGTTTGGTTATCAATACTTAATTCATTAATATCAGTTGAGATTCCTTTACTTTTCCTCAGAATTTTATGAATATATAGCCATTTTTCGTTTGTTTTATTTAGGGTATTGAAACATTTTGTTTTGTTTTAAAGCAGATTTTTTATTTCTTAACTGCTTAATTAGCTTCTTTAATTTTTCGTAATTAGTCGTCGGTTTTGTTTTAGCAATAGTTTACTTTTAATGCTTTCTTGCATTGAATAAAGCAAATTTGCGAGTTTTTAATCTTAGCTTGCGGCATTTAATTGGTGGCGCTTTATTAATTGCTTTGCAAATTTCTTTTGAAATATAATTAATCATACAAGATCCACATTTTAATGAGTATATGTAGTTAAATGATACGTTTTCCAAAAGTCGTTCCATTATTTTATCTGAGCAATTTGGATAATCTCTTGTATATATTATTCTAAAATGATTAGTTTTAGTATTTATATTACTTATATAGGTGCAAAGAGCATGGTCACAGAATAATTCGAAAATTAAGGATTTAAGGCATAAGTCCGCATTTTTTATGAAGTAGTCAATTAAGTTGTTATTATGTGTGGGACAGCCAGTATTTACACAGTGAAAATCGTGTGTGGCACAAAATTCGTTTAATGATTTTGTTCATGATTGTTAGAATAATTTATATTAAAGTCACCAAATACATTTATAGAATAGTATGGGTCATATATTTCGGAATTTTCGTTTGTCTTATAATTTAAATAGTCAATAAGATATTTTTTATATGGGTTGTATGTGATATTAATCAGTTCCTTATGATATTTATAATAATAATAATAATGATAATAATAGTTATGTCTTCTCTCGCCGAGAACGGTAGGGTCTGAGCATGCGCTCTCCGATGCAATTCGCAATGATGGCGGCTTAACGTCCCTCAATGGGGCAATTAACTTCATCGAAAATAAAAAGAAAACTCCGCTCTACCAGATGTTTGAGAAACAAAATAAAGACAATGCAGCTGAAGCTCTTCTTTTATTCAAGAATTCGGTCTGTTCCCTATCTGATGTTTCAACTCAATGTCTGTCTAAATACCAAAGTCAAACACCTGAAAACTGTCTCTTCAGAAACTTCGTCGACTACTAGCTATCACTCTTTTCTAAGGATTTCACCAACACCACAGAAACACTGCAATAAAACAACTCCGTCACTTTACTCGCCGTCTCTCTCGAATAAGGAACCGGCAGAATCCAAAACATCTTTTCGAAAAACTCAAATCTATCAAACCCGGTATATCTACTCTAGTAATTGGAGCCAGCATTCTAAAGTACGACCGATCTGTCAAACTTCTCCTAAATCAAGTCACCTCTGCACACTCTTATCCTGGACATGACACAAAGCAGCTTAAAAACAAGATCTCACAGTATCCAAAAAACATATCAACTCCGTTGTCATCACCGCTGGTCTAATCGATGATCTTAACACCTCCAAAACTCGAGGCAAAGTTAAAGGTTCTCATTGATCTAGTGTATCTGAAATTTACTCCACGCTATAGCCAATTTCTTGAGATCACACCTATAGGTCATGACTCAAAGCTTCGAAGAAATCTCGTAATCCAACAATTCAATGAAGTCATTAATAGTATATCTACAAGCAACATTTCGATTATTCTTATCTTCAATCAATTTCTTTGTTCACCTCGCGTTGTAAATTCTGATCTACTGGCCCATGATGGAATTCATCTCTTTCGCCATGGTGTATCCTGCATGACCCACATATTAAAAAGCAATCTCTACAACCGCCAATTTCTTCATCCACCCCTCGTAAAGGCACAATCCTATTCTCAAGTTGTCTCTGCCCTCGCGTCACCCTCCTTTGCTATCTACACCTCTATGCCCAATCTACACATGATCTCCCATCAACTTCCATTTCAAAGCTGCAATGAATGGTCTAAGGTATTCTAATGTTTACATTTATATTTTACTACTTATTGTAAGTTTACTTAAAGGGCACTTACAACTTTGCATTGCATATGAGTCTGTAAACTGTTGTAAACCCACTATTCTTTCAAACAAGTTTCATTATAGTTGGCTGCAAAAAAATGAGACTAGAAAAAAGGCATATTACTTTTGAACGTAACAACTCAAGAAAGGTAAGATTTTAAAGATACATTAAAGGACTATAAGTAAAAAGCATCAAAGTCTAATTTGTTTTCCTCCTGTAGAAATAACTTCATTCAAACGAACTGAAACTGATTTCATTAAATTGGACTTCATTTCAGATGTCAAAATGTGTTGACTTTCTTGGATTTTTTCTTTTAAATCGGATATATTTTTCGGATTTTTCTTCTCAACGTCATTTTTCAATATCTGCCACACGTTTTCGATTGGAGAAAGATCAGCAGAACTAGGTGGCCATTGCAAAAACTGGATATTATTTTCAGAAAACCAATTTTTTGTCTTTGCTGACGTGTGCGGGGTTGCTCCGTCCTGTTGGAGTCTCCATCCATCATCACATAAAGCATCAGGATAAGGCATAAATTCAGCTATAATTGCAAATGTATTAAACAAAACTTTTGAAAACCTGGGTAAGTTTGAAGTTAAATCAATCCGAAACAAAATTTCTTCTAACACTAACATTGATAGTAACGTCAAAACTCAATTTTACTTCACATTAATTTCATATAATGATTTAAAAAAAGAAGTTCTTAAACTTGATGAAAACAAATCATGCAGCTCCAGTCACTTACCATATTGGATAATTAAAAAGTACTTTCATATCCTTGGCAAATAGCTTCTTCTTGCTTTTAATCAATGAATCACTGACAATCAGTATCCAGATATGTTAAAAAATTCTGATATTTCACCGCTATTCAAAAAAGGCGACCCATTAGATCCCAATAACTATCGCCCCACTATTATTACGCGTCCCTTTGCAAAGATATTAGAAAAAATTCTTGCAGCACAATTATTTAAATTTATTAAGAAAATCGCATTCTATCAAAAAATCAATACGGTTTTAGGACAAATTTCAGCACGAGAGACGCAATTTTGTCAATTACAGAAAAAACAAAATCTAATTTAAATAAAAAATTATCCACCGCAGTTGCATTCCTTGATGTTAGTAAGGCTATTAATTCGATGAACTATGAAGTTTTACAGTCAAAATTACTCAATCAAGGCTTTAGCAAAACAGCGATTAAATTTATTCTTAGTTTTTTGAATAATCGTAAGCAAAGAGTAAAAATTGATATAATCTATTCAGACTATGTAACAACCAATTTGAGAGTTCCTCAAGGCAGTGTACTTGGACCAATATTGTTTTCTCTTTATGTGAATGATATCTCCGAAGCAATTCCTAATGGAACTATATATCAATATGCGATGATACATGTATATTAAGAAAAGCTCAAAACCCTTATGAAGAGATCAGACAATTAACTGAAGACATTGAGGACCTAATTTATATTTTAATAGAAATAATTCGAAAATTAATGCAGATAAGACATAATTTACTATTTTTTCACAAGATGATCATAAAATGTAATGAAATTAAGCAAAGTAATTTTGTTAAGCCATTTATGCCGGATGTGCTAAATATCGAACATGAAAATAGTCAAGTTTGAATTTATTTTTTTGCTAGTTAGAGAAATATTTTTGACTAACTTTCATAGATTCTTACTTATTATATAAGTGCAATTTCGCTGCATTGTTAAAATTTATGTAATATATTCTTTGGTTGCTGCGCGCGTATTTTAAATTTTACACTTTTTCGAAGATGAGGACTGCGAAACGAAATGCTTTGGAAAGGTAAGTTAACTTTGATTTCTTTCCTAGTTTCTTCGCTAGATGTTATGTTAGAATATATATTTTTTCATTCAAGCAGTAACATTTATGAAATATTGCTTGACGTGTAAACTATATCACTTTAAATTCATATGTTCGGAATTTAGTACATCCGGCATTAGAGTGACATGAAAGAGATCTTTCTTCAATGTTCATATTTATCTGGATTACCGCTAGTAAAGCGATATTTGCGCTAGATGAGTATTTAAATTCATCCTAAACATAGAATATGTACAATTATGTAATACTATCAAGAAATATATAATTTAACAATAAACTAGAGTTAGATAAAAAAGGCCTTCATGAAATTTATTTTGATAAAATGCATGGCATTTGTATCGGCGGTGTTTTATCGCTTTCCATACTCTGTAACAGAGAGTTTCTTTGAGAGTGATGGATAAGTACGTGTGATTATTAGTGATCGAGTGATAAGTGATTATACTCACACTTCCTAAAAAGCAATGATTTTGTGAGTGTAGTCAAATACATGTAAATGTACGAGCTATGTACATGCAAATACATGTAATTTCAGTAGAGAAGTGTTGACTTATCTACATGTAATTGAATAACATTAGAAAAATATATAGAATTTAGCAATAAAAAAACGGGAAAATTGATTATAATGCTTATTGATGTAACGCTAATGCCGGATGTGCTAAATTTAGCACATGCCAGATATATATGACAATGATAATGAATGACTCTAAAAACGTTTGTGGGGATTCAATGGCATCAGTTGTCATAGAAAACCAAGTAAAATTGCTGTAATTTAGCCTATTTCATATAGCCGGCATAAATGGGTTAATTATCGATCGATAGAGAATTGAAATTTGATGAATTTCTTTCTTTTAACCTACGACAAATGACGGCTGGTGTAAAATATATATTTCACCTTAGGCACGTAGGGAAATCATTTCATACGGAATTAGTACACTCATTTGTCAATTTAATTATTGTTCTTTTCTTTTTCAAGGTATCAACGCTCGCAATAGGTCATTCTTAACAAAAATCTATAATTGGGGCTTAAGATCGCTAAATTTTATCGATAAGCATCAGTCAATCAATGAACTTCCATCATCTTACAATATTTTGTCTCCATTTTATTCTATCCAATATCAATCTTTGTGTTTAATTCATACGTTTATAAAAGGATGTAATTCTCTTAATTTTTTTACAAGATTATATTCAATCAAAGAACAAATAAAATCAATCGTCAGGACTCTTTTACATTTAATTCTTGCACATTAGGGAATAATATGAAAGTAACAATTAAAATCGAAAAAAATTATAAGCATTTTAAGGACAACTTATTGAAAGCCAATCACTACTTGCATGAAGTCAGTAAAAATAGTGTCCTTTAAGTAATTGCACATATTTATTGATTTGTGTGTTTACATATATATATTGTAGTTTTTTGTGATAGCTTAAGCAATAAATTTGCGTTTACTCTCCAACAGATTTCTTCTTTCACGTGGCATCGTAAACTCTGATCTACTGGCTCGCGATGGAATTCATCTCTCTCGCTCTGGTGTATCCTGCATGACCCACATGCTTCAAAGTTCTCATTCTACTCGGCTATATGTACACCAATCGTTCCGTAAGGCAACCATAACATATTCTCAAGCTGTCTCTGCCCCAACACGTCGCCCTCCTCCATTACCTACACCTGCTCTTTACTCAGCATCTCAACCACAAACTTTTTAATGTTCAGGTACTTTTGTTATTTTATATTTTTTCAAATTATTGTCAATTTACTCAAAGGGCAACTCGATATATCATTCCATGAATCCCTAAAATCCTTGAAATACCAAAAGTCTAAAATTACTAGAGTGTATTCTAATTACTACGCAATTAAAATCTACAATTTAATATTAGATCATCTACGACTACTAGTTACACTCAAATTGATTTTATCAGGAGATATTGAAACAAATCCTGGACCTATTTTCAATCAAGAGAAAATTAGCGATGCTTTAGCTAACTACAATCAAAACCTAAAATTTTTCTACCTAAATGCTAGAATGTTAAGTGCACACCGCACAGAATTTCTAAATCTTGTAAATTTAGTAGGAAATAACGCAATATATCTAATTACTGAAACCAGGTGAAATGACTCCATATAATCCAGACTGCAATCATAATTCCAAAATTCCTAAAACCAAAACGTAGAGAAGACTTAGAATCTGATCATTCGTTTTTTGAGACACTATGGATTGAAATTAAACCAGTATCGAACTCATGTAGTAATGACTAAATGTTTGCTATAATCCAAACAAGAATTTTTCATCTGAATTTTGCAATCACAAAATCGATGAAATAGACAATGCTATTCTAGAGAATAAATTTATTAACATCTTCGGNCTGCATGACCCACATGCTTCAAAGTTCTCATTCTACTCGGCTATATGTACACCAATCGTTCCGTAAGGCAACCATAACATATTCTCAAGCTGTCTCTGCCCCAACACGTCGCCCTCCTCTGTTACCTACACCTGCTCTTCACTCAGCATCTCAACCACAAACTTTTTAATGTTCAGGTACTTTTGTTATTATTTTATATTTTTCCAAATTATTGTCAATTTACTTAAAGGGCAACTCAATATATCATTCCATGAATCCCTAAAATCCTTGAAATACCAAAAGTCTAGAATTACTAGAGTGTATTCTAATTATTACGCAATCAAAATCTACAATTTAACATTGGGTCATCTACGAGTTCTAGCTACACTCAAATTGATTTTATCAGGAGATATTGAAACAAATCCTGGACCTATTTTTAATCAAGATAAAATTAGCGATGCTTTAGCTAACTACAATCAAAACCTAAAATTTTTGTACCTAAATGCTAGAAGTTTAAGTGCACACCGCACAGAATTTCTAAATCTTGTAAATTTAGTAGGGAATAATGCAATATATCTAATTACGGAAACCTGGTTAAATGACTCTGATAACATAGAAGCTCTATATAATCCAGATTGCAATTATTTTAACTTATTCTTCAAAAATAGATCAAAAAGAGGCGGTGGTTTGATTATCTTAATTCCAAAATTCCTAAAAGCAAAACGTAGAGAAGACTTAGAATCGGATCATCAGTTTTTTGAGACACTATGGATTGAAATTAAACAAGTATCGAACTCATGTAGTAATGAATTACTAAATGTTTGCTATAATCCAAACAAGAATTTTTCATCTGAATTTTGCAATCACAAAATTGATGAAATAGACAGTGCTATTCTGGAGAATAAATTTATTAACATCTTCGGTGATTTCAATATTAATTACTTCAATTATTCTGAATCCGCAAGGATTGATCGCATTTGCAATATTTTCGATTTAAAACTAGTTAATAATACCATTTCGACTAGGCAGTCCAATCTACTTGACTATTTTATAACTGATAGTTCTAATAAATATCGAAGTTATATATTAGAATCATTCAGTGATCATAATGTTTGCGTCTATATTAGTAATTACAAGTTAATTTCGAATAAGAAAAAATTAATATATTCAAGGAACTTTCGTAAATTTAATGAATATATTTTTATAAGTTTGCTGAAGAACATTGCGTTCGAACACATCTATACATTCAATAACAGCGAAGACATGCTTAAATTCATAATTTCTGAAATCACTCATGCATTAAATAGCACAGGCCCGGTAAAAATCAAGGTAATTAACGCCAAATCAAGTCCCGCGGTTAATCAACCGCGTGACTCCGACTTAATTAAGCTCAGGTCGCCATCAAGAATCGGCTGTTTGAGATTGCAAAATCCGACTCAATTAAGATTAACTGGACAAACTATGATAACGCCAAGAAATTAATCACAAAATACCGCAAATCGGCTTTTGAGTCTAGGATTAGACTATACTTCAAAAAGCTGGATAAATCTAGCCAGAAATGGAATTTTTTCGAATAAAAGTATTGGAAAAACTAAAGGTTTATCTGTGAACGTTGAAGAAATTAAGTACGATAATAAGATATATAAGAATAAGAAAGATATTGGAAATATTTTCAACAAAAACTTTGAAAAAATGGGTAAATTTAACTTTGAGCGTGACTAACAATAGCCAACCGATAAACATTGTGAAAAGTCTAAATTCTGATTTACTTTTAGCTTAATATCATACTAGGATTTGAAACAAGCGGTAAAAAATCTTGATAGTAATAAATCGTGTGGCTCTAGCCATTTGCCATACTGGGTAATAAAAAACTATTTTGACATTTTTGGACAATATCTTCTTGTAGCATTTAATCAATGCATTATCAAGAATAACTTCCCTATTATCTTAAAAAATTCTGATATCTCACCTGTTTATAAAAAAGGAGATCCTTCCAACCCAAACAATTATCGACCCATCAGTATTACATATCCCTTTGCTAAAATCTTTGAGAAGCTCTTAGCTAAGCAAATTTACGCTTTTCTCAATGACAATAGTATTCTATCAGATAACCAATTTGGATTTAGGCCTAAGTATAGTACAACCGACGCAATATTATCTATTACAGAAAAAATTAAATCAAATCTGAATAACAATTTGTCGACATCTATTGCTTATTGGATCTTAGTAAAGCTTTTAATTGAATGAATTTTAATATTTTAGAAAGCAAATTAGAAAATCAAGGTTTCAGTAAAAGTGCTAAAAATCTCATTATGAATTTCTTAAGGAACCGAAGACAACGGGTAAAAATTAACAACACTTATTCTGATTACATTACTACTAATCTAGGTGTTCCTCAAGGAACAGAATTAGGGCCCGTTTTATTCGCACTGTATGTCAATGATATATCGAATACGGAACGATCTATCAATATTTGACATTGAAATTTACGCCTTTTAAGTAAGTGTGCATATTTTTAATTTTGTAAATATACATGTATAGTAGTTTGCAATATTTATTTGTTTATTTTAGCAATAAATTTGCCTGAATCTTAATGCCGCTGAATACAAAAACTATTATAATGGCGATTATATTATTAAGCAAAATTTTTTGAAAAAGACTGATTTTTTGGTATATATGAAGTAGATTAAGCAGCGAGTTACATCCATACTAAATTTTCTGAATAAACTCATATCTTGAGCATTTTTTAATGGAAAAAATTTTTAGGGGGCACGCCCTTGCGAAAACTGAGATCGCTTAGAGAATAATATTCGGATTGTTTTCAAACTAGGTTTATTCGCTTCTACATTAAATTTTACATCTAGATAATAGTTTCCATTGTAGGGGCAGGATAATGTAGGACGTTACTGAATCAAACAATTTTGGAATTAGCCATTGCTTTAAATAAGTTCAAAAGCTTGTTCTAGATGTAAAATGTAATTTAGAAGAGAATAAAAGTTGTCCGAAGGCAATCCGAGCATTATTTTTGGGACGACAAATGGAGACAGTGACAATAACATCACAGCAAGTGGAGCGGGAATCAGAGAACTTTATGAAATTAAAAGGATCAAGGTCCAATTTGCGAGTGATAAAGCGATTGAACAGGAAAATATCACAGGCATGGAAGTAGAGTGACAGCGGAAGAGTGGAGAATTTGAGAAGAGCGTCTTTGTATGGGAAGATAGAGATCCTTTTGAAAGCACGCTTCTGAAATTGTTCCATGGCACGAGAAGGACACCATCAGGGAGAAGCGTAGAGAATGGCGCAAGGAATGGACTCGAAAAAGAGAGTTTCACAGCAGCCGGGGAATTAAAGGCGAAGAATAGAATGAGGGAACCGATCGAAACCTTTAGAAATGTCAAGAAAAATAATGCAACCAGGATCAGAGCGGAAATAGCAGTTTTCAATCTGAGTGAGCAAGTGAGTGATGGTAGAATGAACCAGAAGATTACCATGCTGAGAACCAGAGAAAAGGTGACGAATTTTAGGGAACACAACGAAGACAAGACGCTCAAAGATTATTGACAGCCTAGAAAGAATAGCTATTGGACGATAAGAACTGAAATGAGAGGAGGGAAGCTGATTGGATTTTAATAGTGGAGAGATCAAAGATGTTTTCCAGCAAGGCGGAAAACGTTTAGAGGAGCAAATGTAGGAGAAGAGATGCTTTTTTTGAATTACAAAGGATGGTCCACCGTCAGGATACCAACGGCCAGAAAACTTTCAGGGAAATATCATGGGCGTTGAAGACGATGTCACATAGGCGAATCAGCGGGGAGGTGGTAGGTGGCCCGGGCAGAGAGAGACAAGATCAGAGAAATTCGAGGCAAAATAGGCATTGAAGAGATCAGCTTTCTCCAGATCCGAGTGAGCAGAAAGAAGGATCAATTTCAAGTGGGGGATCAGATTTGGAATGAAGATAACGCAAGAAAAAATAGAAGACTTGAAAAGACGAGAAGGTGGAGTTGCATGAAGTTGATGGCGTCTTCTGTGTGATAAGAGAGTTTCGAAGAATCGGAAGGACCAGAACGGCGTTTGAAAGATTCGAGTTTATTATACATCATTAACAATTTGATGTAATCTAGTTCAGGGATTAGAATGTCTATTACACTTTTCGTCTAAAATCAGAACGAACAATTTTGACAGGGTAATAACGAAAATCCCAGTCAATAAAAATATTGACTTTTCTGCAATTCTCACTTTATCAGTTTCCATTTTTAAAAATTCTATTTTTAGTATATTAACCAAAAGTTAAACATTTCCAAAACGATAGGTGCTTCACTGCAATTTAATAATTAAATAAAATAATTCATTACATTTAGAGGGGTGTTAGTAAACTTAGAAACCAATGCACAATATTGAGCACCAGCAGTAGTCAATAAGCATCATTAAGTCATATCTAGAGCGGCCAATTGTTCACGTAAAATTGGCGGCTCTAGTCATATCATAGTTAACAGTCGATTGTGATTTCATTATTACCTAAAATCAAGGCAGTTTTGATAAAAATCGAAGTGATGGCCAAAAATTAAATTGTAACTTAATTCTAGAGTCCAATAGACAGCCATGTCACCCACTGCTTCCATTTTAACATTTATAATTAACCTGTTGAAGGACTTAATCAAAAACACCATCTTTAATCAATCATTGAATATTTGTACATTACCCCAACTGGAATTAAATCTGTAATTCACCTTTTTCAATCCTCAAGCATATGATTTCAATATAACATACTTAATGTGTCCTAGTAAAATGATTTTTCTCATTTCAACAAAAGAAATTCTTTTTCAAGGATGTGTCAATAAACAGCTGTTTGCAAAGGCGTTTATTCTGATCTCTTTTGATAATTACTTCAATTTGTATTAAGTTCCTTAAATAATTGTTAATCACAAAATTGATGCGGATCATTTATAGGAACAGTTCTATTTTGAAATATGTTTATACATTTTATTCTTTTCAAATAAATAAAAAATCTAAATTCTTTGAATACTTGCGGGCGATACGTACTGATGCATTAGATAAAAATGTACACATGTTGTAATATAAAAATTTCCATTGTCGGTTAAAACCCAAACCAAGAACTCAAAAAACACAGGAGTTAACTTCATTGATTAGCTAAGGTAGGGCCGTGCCCAGCCCGTACCTATAAAAATATGCCAGTTGGTTTGTCCGTACCTATATCCCACTCCGTTATATTGGATACAACAAAACAACTTCTCCAGTGGTATTATACATGCACACTTAAACGGTTATAAGAACAATGAACGAAAATTACGTCAATAACTAAATTAAGAACTTTTGTTGACATCACTGAGAGGGTGAATTTTATAACTTAAAGTCATAAATAAGTCTCTACAAGTAGATTTATCAACACGCTTTGTTAATTTATTGGCAAATTGTGCATTAAACCTTAACGACAATGGCCAACACGACAAAATCTTTATATGGACACTACAATACAGTGCTTGTAAAATAAGTAAATTCAATTCATACAATATTTAAGGTTTTGTTAAAAGGGTTGGCAAAAAAGTGCATTTTTTTACAAAAAAAAAACGTTTTAAACAAATTTTGTTAATAATACATATAGTGGCAAACATTGAATTACGATAAATTTATCAACATTCGTTTCCTACATGTCAACAAAATTTAAGTTTTGCTATTTTTTGGTAGAAAATTGGTTATAAAAGTATGAATGGATGAAAACCAAAAATTACTTTCCAAACTTTCCTATATAAATTGGAAAAAAAATTTAAAAAACGATGCAAAAAACAGTTGTTTTAAACAGGCCCTGTTTAAAACATGCTAACCCTGCTTGTTAAGTTAACAACGTTTACAATATAATGCATTATGTACATGTAGAAGGATCACTATAATTTTATCAATTCAATATCAAAAGATAGCCTGCGCAATGGACATATTCATAAGTAATCACTATCAACAGGTAGCAGTGAAACTCTTTAAAGGTGATAAAATAATGAATTTTATTTCGTTTAATGAAATATTTATGTTGTAATTTCAGCTATAGCCCTACATGAAAATTGGTTACATGAAATAAATGTGCATAAATACATAGAAACTTCTTATAAATTAATTATAAACTTTAAAGAAATGGTTTTATTTCAAAAATTGAGATCATCGAACAAATAATTATCCGACGCTCAAAGCCCATAGGACCGGACTATTTCGGTACGGGCCTTACCCGAGTTGATTAGTGTTAAGCTTGTGAAAGACTCCAATTTTTATCCCTAATATCTGTCGAAAACAAATTTGTGTCAAACTGCAATTTTTGCCAAGCGTTATTTCTAAAAACAAAATCTCTAAAAATATGTTTCAACTGCAGATTGCTTTAGAGAATAACCAATGTATATGAAAACTGTACTAGGCATATAATATTGTGATGAGTTTCAACCTTGTTTTGTTGAAAAAGCAAAACAACGAAATAAGCTATTCAGATTGATAAGTACTTACAATATTCTATGAAATAGATTGAAAAACGAATTGCAATTCAAAATAAATGTTTAATTTTAAAACTGAGATTGCAATTATTTTTATAAAAATGGAACTTTATATCGCCACTAGCGAACTTTCTTTGAACGAGGTGTTTACTTTTAATAAAGCAGTAATCTATAAAGCTCGCCTTCCATTAAAATTTTTTATCATTAAAACAGCTTACTGCTACAGTCATATGACAAATTCTTTTGATTTTAGACAATGGTTTGTATTATAACGACTAAACTTTGGTAATTTCAGCAAATAAATAAAAGATTAACAGTTGGTTATCGAACATACAAAGATTACTGGTTCATCCATCTAGAAGATAATTGATATCTATGAACATACATCGGAGAAAGAGGAAGTAAAATCAGAGAGTGAAGACTAGGAAAGCAGTGCAAATGGTAAATTAAGCACAAATCCAATATATGTCAGACTTAACTAAGTCAATGCAAGCACTTCCAATCCATTTTAGAGTGCATTGTACAGAGCTTTTATTAATAAAGGTTTGCAAAAATGATGAAGATCAAGTTGTCTTTAAATCTACCACGAATCAATGTTTGTTCTGAAAAACCTGTCTAAAGTCAACAAAAACAACATACTTTATTTGGGCCTAATGAGCGACACAATAAATGATAAAACACCGAGGTATGATACAATTAATAATATTTATATTGGAGGAACATCTACAGGATAGGCAATCTTGGATCTCTCCGCTGGGAAAATCTAATCAGCTTAACTCGTAGCAGCTCACTTCTTACCGCCCAATAACTAGTTTCTCGAATGTCAATCGTCTTTGAGCACTTTGTTTTTCGTTATTTATTCTAAGAAATTTGTCACCTCATCTCTTGTCAACTTGGTAAACTTCCGAGTCGTTATACCCTTGCTCCTCAATGTTCTCTGTTACCATTAACGGCATCCCTCGACCTGTTTTCACCTCGTATTGAATAATGCATGTCAATGCCACTGCGATTTTATACATGTACTTCAGCAGTGTTTTGCCTCCAATAGCTAATCCTGATAACCCTCTTGATTTTAGCCAACCCAAAATATGTGGTAATTTCCATTCCATCTAATCTGCCCCTCACAATAACTTTTCTTCTCATCACACTAATCTTGGAGTACAAATTGCTGCAAGCTTTTTATTAAATTGTCGAATAAATCGAAATCGACAAAAAACAATTGGTAAAATACCAATATCCCTACAACTAAATAACTTAATAATATGAGATAATTTCCATAACATGCATTTTTCTTATTCAATCATCTCTGAACACATTTTAACATTCATTGTATGAGTGTATGATAATGTTACATATAACCCACGGACGTCTTTCGAGGCCCTTAGTACAGTTGCTGTTATTAGGAATATCGCTTAAATAGTCAAATTTCACTAAATTAGATATTTCGGAATATACTTGAATTTTATTCGATTTCCCCAGACAGCTATTCCATAGAATAATTTAGGCGAAGATTATATATATATATATATATATATATATAAAGGGATGTACTCCTAAATAACTAACAAAGGGGGTTCTCATCTTGAGCTTTGTATTTTTATGATATATTTTAAACTAGTAATATTCTCAACAAATATAATATGAATTTAACAAGGGGGCTGCGCCCCCAATCTGATATAACAACGTGGGCTGAGTCCCTGCTCGAGTAGGTCCTTGTAAGTATATATATATATATATATATATATATATATACATATATATATATATACATAGAAAATATTACATATTGATATATTATACCCGTAATATACTCTAGATTAATACAAGGAAATATACATAAGAGTGCTTGCACTTGAGCATGAATGCAATTAAAATAGGCATCGCCTATAACTTTTATGCAAAATTTCTGCCGTGAGAGAGAGGAAGCAGCTACAAAATTTCACAAACTAAATCTATTCGAGAAGTCTGTTTGAGAATACCAATTTAACAAAAATCTAACAGCCGTCACAATCGTAATCATTATAAAAAATGAACTTGTTTTGTAAATGAAATGAACTGCACTTTACCTAAAATTGATATTAATCAGTTACGCAATTTTGCCCAAATCAAAATCCACAACATTTTGGCAAAAGGTCTAATGGGATTAATTGGTATATTTTATGAAATTATGAAATATTCTATAAAATCTTATTATTAAAGAGGTGGTTGCCATTTCTTGAAATTTTTTAGATTTTTAAATATTACATATTTTCTTTAATCCCATTGGATGGTACCATTTTTCTTATATCATTTCTAATTTCATAAATTTCTTTATTAGTTGCCTTGAATCAAGAAATTAGCTTAAGGCAGAATGCTTGAACTTAAAGATGAAGTTGATTCAATCAGAAATCCATCTAGATGATTCAGCAATGCAAACAGCAGAGATGCTTGAACTTGCACATGTAATTACATATCCTTGGAAAGTTAAATGCATGTTAGCTTAGAATTTTATGCATATGAAATCACACCAAGACCACTCAACAACCACTACAATAAGAATATAAATTCTAATTATTGAATCTGTACGTTATTGTCCAAGTCAAACACTACTGGCAATAATCACACATAGGTTATACTGTAGAATCGTGGGGGAGCTCTGACTACTCTAGCAGTACTGGCTAACTCAAGAGTTTAGATCAAAGGCTGCAATGTCTACCACTTTGTATTTTTATGATATATTTTAAACTAGTAATATTCTCAACAAATATAATATGAATTTAACAAGGGGGCTGCGCCCCCAATCTGATATAACAACGTGGGCTGAGTCCCTGCTCGAGTAGGTCCTTGTAAGTATATATATATATATATATATATATATATAT
>CABFPE010000239.1:465360-485064 GCA_900660155.1 Hofstenia miamia
ATAAATTCTAATTATTGAATCTGTACGTTATTGTCCAAGTCAAACACTACTGGCAATAATCACACATAGGTTATACTGTAGAATCGTGGGGGAGCTCTGACTACTCTAGCAGTACTGGCTAACTCAAGAGTTTAGATCGAAGGCTGCAATGTCTACCATAGCAGAGAGCAACCTGCATTCCAACAGAAAACATACATTGGTGGTTCACTGATTTTGCCTAACAAATAAAGAAATTCCATTCCAAAAAGAACTTCAGCAGTGACCAATTCACCTGGCATCATGCTGAAGCCAAATCTTTGTAGCCATCCTTACTCACCAAGGTGCTAATTGTGTGTCTCAAGTATTAATTTCTAGCTCAATAAACAATTTATCTTAGAGTTCTCTTATCTCAGCTCATGTAAATAAATAATAAATAACAGGCACATAATTGCTGTGCATTCACATTCACCAATGGCATAGTATATTTGCAAAATGTAAATTATTAAGTGCATGTACAAACAGATCAAAGAAGAAAAGATATTATTCCCTACACATAGTTGTTACCTAAAGTGGCCATGATTTGGGCTGTCACTGTTAAGGAGTTATTTGTTGCCCCAGACCATGTGCAGTTTCCTCCCAAATTGTCACTGGATCTTAAGCCAAAGTTATCATTAACAAATCTTTAATCAATGAATCTAAAGGGTGTTAATAGATAAATAATTGAAAAGACCAAATGCAGTAGAAGTAAGCCAAATTTATTGTGTGCTTCACCACAGTGACTCAGATATTTATTACAAATATCTGTAACTTATTACCTGACTTGCTTACAATTTCAAAGCATAGTTGCCCTCGCAAAATTAAAACAAGCAATCACATGTAATTCATATCAAGGGGACAAATACTAACACTATCAAAATAACTACACTCAAAATTCAAATAATCAATTAAAAGAAATTCATACAAATAAATAGGAGTGAATCAAGGAATGAAAACGTCAAAAAGACACAACACCATTTCAGAGTGCCAAAAATAATAAGTTCGAAAAAAGTAGGACCTGAGTGACTCTACAATACTTCAACCACCCTATTTACATGGGAAACCAGTAGAAGGATGTGACATTGTCACAGTTTTTACTCTTATTTTGTTTTGGATTCAACTGCTTTGGCTGCCTAGTCATAGTTTCTGCATTACATGTATAAAGTTGGATTTGCCTTTTTTGCCAGGTAAGGTAATTTTTTGGTACATTACTTGAATGATGTGGTGGCCATGTTATGTCTTCCTTGCATCAATAAGATGTTTACTCATAGATGAGTTAGTAATCAATCATTTTTGTTAAGCACATGCACTCAAGAGAACCTAATGGCCACTCAAAATTTTTAGTAGAAGTAGCTCTTCTAGATAAATGTTAATGCTAGCCAATACTGTAAGTTCACATATGAATCTCTAGGGAGGCCTGACTCTAAATTTGTGCCCCCTATTCCTGTCTCATCTTCCATGGTTCCAGGCATGTCTTACTAGTGGTTTCCAGTTCACCTCTTTTGCATGTACATTGCCCTGTGTTACCATTCATTCTTTCCATGTGTTTTGTCTTTTCATCAACTATTGCTTGTCCATAAATGTATTACACTGAAATTAGTAATTGAGCAATTGTGCTCAAAAGCTAACTTAGTTCTAATCTGATATCTTATTCAGAATATACAATAAAGTTGTTCCTCTAGATAAATGCATTTCCAATCATTCTGATTTACATCTGTATTTCTAGGGTGACCTGACTTTGACATTGTGTCCTTATTCCTACTCAAAACTCAGAAATTGAAGTTTTGTATTATGATATATATTTAATAAATGATCACAAGAATTCTCTTCTTCATCACTTTTGAGTTTCCCTCTAATTATTTGAGAATATCATACTTGAGAAGATAGCTGCTACAGATATAATTAGGTTGTTAACTTTAATTAGGCTTTAGATAAATTTTAGGTGACAATTCAAAACCTCAAAATGTCAGGCTTTCTGATTTTTCAAATATATATATCATTGATTAATGCCTATTCTGGTATAAGTAATTGTTTTCATTTTGAATACATGAAAGAAATCAGCAAGAGAAGGCTTGAAAGGCTTCCCCAAAGCCTTAGCAAATCCTGTGCTTAGTCACATGTGTATAACAGTTATTAGAAAATATCATTCCAGAATTATGAAATTGTGGTATTATGTTACTTTCTCACATTCCAGAAAACTAGTAAATTTCAAAATTTGACAAATTTTGATATTCTCTGCTTGTCTGAAAAATCAGAAAATGAGGAAGTTTGTGATTCCACACTTTGCACTATGGGTCAAAAGTTACAAAAGTATATAGTATAACATGCTATATTTCATTGCATAGAAATAATCCTTGTTTTAACAACCTCCAAATGACTAGAAATCATGCTTTTTGCACCATTTTCAAGTACAATACATATCTTAGACAGCAATTTATAAGTTATGGATATTCTGTAGACTACTCTTTAAGTATACTAATGTGATTACATTTAAAATTTCCCAAAATGCATTAAAAAATTGGCACAAATGTTATGAAATCTACTTTGGCCTCTAAGTCAAAGCTTTTGGAAAATCTTAAAGTATTATTATTTACATACTTGCACTTCCCTAATGGATATATAGTACATATTTCAAAGTTTCAGAATGAAAAACTGGCCTTAAGTAATTTAAGTGTAAAAATGGAATTAATTAATACAAAGATCTTGGCAACTAATAAGCCAATTTTGAAACTTCTTAAAATGTAAATTGAATACAACAAAGTTAGTTCAATTAGCTCAAATATATAAGACAAAACTATAAAAAAAGTTTTTCAGTCTGAAAAATTTGGAATTTATTTCACTGAAAGTTTGCAAATGTAAAGTTTAGTAACAGATAGCAACACATGATATTTTGTGGCTTAGGTGCAATTTTCACCCTCTTCTGGCAATAATTTAAGATGGCACTGTTCAAATTTGGAAAAAACATACCCATATTGCATTCACAGGATAAAATTGGAATAAGGTTTAGGGACTAGTTTTTGAGAAAGCAATTTTTTCCCTGATGTCAGAATTGTGGTATTTGGTTTGAAGTGTGCTGCTGTGATGTACAGTCTGGCAGCATGAGCATTTGATTTTCAAGGGATGATCATCTAGAGCCATTGTGATAAAACAAAACAACAAAAGCTTAAGTTGCTACAGCTTTCCAACCTTCAGTATATCAAATTTAGTTCTTGCTCTTTGATTTTGGTTTGTTATTCTAATTTTAGAATTTATTGTTTGTAAGCTCATTCTTAACCATTCTTAGCTATTTTAGTAAAGGCTTTGTTTGGTTAAATTTTCAGTTTACTTAATGTTTCACAAAATGAATAGGATTTTCCTACCATCTTTTGACTTGCTCAAGAGCAAAAGAATTAGAGAATAACCAGATTAGTCTGCACTCTTATTAAATTATATTTTTATATTGATATAGCCTATTAATCTCTCCCCTTAAAAAGAAGCAATCTATTTTAGATTGCTAAAGAACTTGTTAAAATATTTTCCTGTTAATTGTTTTATGCAAATTCCTTAAAGTTATTAAAATTTTAACACATATCTATAGTTGAATACTTTGAAGAAACTTTGAGTCCTTTCCTTGGTGTTTGTTAATTAGTGATGCAAAGTTTTGATACACTAAATTTTGTTTTTAATTAATTTATCAAAACCTAAATCTCATCTTTGACTAAAAGCATCACTGCAAAGCCTAATTCCTATTCTCATTAATATATACTTCCAATTTGGCTTTCAATAGTTACTTCAGGCAAAATTCTTAGGCATAGGAGTTTTTTTACAAAAAATTCATGCTAATCAATTCATCTTTACATGTAACTGATATGTTAATTAAATTGCCAAGGTCTTTTATGATGCTGCATAGTTATTCTGCATTAACTAAATATAGAGGTAATCATTCCTCATTGGATGTATTTAGTAAATAATAAATATGAAATACTTACTAAGTTTATTCAATACAATTAAATAAATTATATTTTCTTATCTATCATTTATTAAAATTTTATACATTTTAAAATACTAAGCTGAAATTCAGTAGCACCTTGATATTTGCCACCATCCATCCCAGGTAAATTATTGGTGAGAAATGAGGATGGCATGATAAGGAGGGAGTCAAATTTCCACAATTGTGTTAAACAATTATATAATCAAATATCATATGTATGTAAGCCTGTATGTATTCCAATATGTATTATAACAAGCAAATTGTCTTACCTTATGTAAATTTACACATCCATTATCATTTTGCATCTATTATGATAACACATCATATTTCTGTAAAGATGATTTGCAAGTATTATTGTAGAATCATGGGATGCGTCTAGCAGCTCGAGCAGCACTGGGTAACACATAGTAGTGACTGAAGGTTGCAAAGATTTACCATCACTAAGAGTGACCCATATTCCAACAAAACAAATGAACATTGGTAGTTTGCCAATTTCACTATAGAAAGAACTGGAACCATTCCTCAAGAAGGCATTCCAGATAGCAACCAATTCACACAGCATCACACTGAAGCCAAATCATGAAAAACCATCCTTACTCACCAAGGTGCAAATTGTGTGTCCCTCGTGTTAATTTCTAGCTCAATAAAACAAATTTAGCTCAGTGTTCTTCTTATCTCAGCTCATTTAATAAGAAATAATAACATGTAATTGCCATGTATTCTCATATGCCAACAGCATATTATATTTGCATTGGGTTTTTTTAAGTGCATGTACAAATCAATCAATGTTAACAGTTGTTATTCCCTATACATAGGCTTAGCCCTAAAGCTACCACAATATGGGCTACCATCTGTCAAGGAGCAAGTTGTTGCCCCACATTATCACTGGATCTTACAGATTCATTATTATAAAATCAATAGCATATCTAAAAAGGTTAGAGATATAATAATTAATAAAAAAGCAAACAGTATCCAGTGAGACAAAATTTATTTGGCTTTTGCTACAATAATTTCCCTACTTTTATACAGTAAAAAGGCAAATATTTACAGTTTACAAATTCACTTAATTTCCCTTGCAATTCAAACAAGCAATTACACGTCCAACTTGATCAAGAGAACAATTAATAACAAATTTTAAACTTAAGTTTTAAAACACTGAAAATCATTAAAATCACTAAATTAATCAAAGATTAGCACCAAATTAATGAAAGAAGAGTGCCATTAATTTAATAAAAGTAAAAATAAGGGCCCCAAGTGACTCTACATTATTATCTTTATATACATGCAGATGTTGGTAACACAAATGAAAAGTGAATATGCAATAAGATGCAAATCATGAATAAATCTATTAGAAACATAATGAAACTAAATCAAAACAGTCATTTAACAAATCATTTGGGAGTGAAAAAATCTATTGTTGATTATTGTTTTAGAGAAGAAAATTCAAGGCAACTAATTAATCTTTTCATATAGCACAGTCTTTTACATCATGACTTGTTGTTGTATCAGATTGCTCAAAATAGTTTAACAGTGTATCCATAGCTTCATTTGCTTTGCCATTTGTTATGTGAGTTGATCTTCCATCCTTTCAATCTTGAATTTCAAGATCAGCATCAATCTCTTCCCTACTGACAACCTCATCACTCACAACCTTTATGATCTCCTAGCTGGTCATCATTTCACAAGTGGTAGTTCCTTATCAATGTTGATATATTCAGTAGGAGATATCAAGAGTGTGGTTGGTATACATAATTGCTCAAGGTTGTTTCCAAAGTCATGTAGAGAGTGGTCAATTTCCATTGTTGCTGTAGTTGATGACCCAACTTCCTCAGTGGAATCATCTACATACAAAATTCCAGTATTGCAGCAACAATTGCTGATACAGCTCTCCCAGCTCAAATCAGTCCAGCAGATTGCATAATTGATCTCCACATTTGGTTGTCATCCTTTGTCTATGGTATCAATGTGAAAACACCTAGAAAGATGATGATGGTAGTGGACTTTGAATGAATTGATTATACTAGCATCCATAGGCTGAAGATGACTGGTTGTCATAGGAGGCAATATGTCACAATTAATATTATTCAAATTTTCTTAGGTTGATGTGACTTGGTGCAATATCTATCAGTAGTAGGATATGACAATTTTCTCTCACCATTTATCAATTGAAGGCCATTAGACATTCTTGCAATATACCATAAACCATTCATGCCTTGCTGTTGGTATAGTAATCACTGGATAATTTAGGGTCAAATGATTGTAACAGCAAGGGTGCAAGCTTTTACAACTGACAAGTGGCTTCAATTTGTCCAACCAATCAGCATTAGCACAAAGCATAACTGAGATTCTATCTTTCAGCTTCTTCATGCCTTTAAGCAACTCCTTTGTAGTCAATGATCAATTAGGGAATATCCAGAAAACAACCATGTTTCATTCAGGTTATAGATGTTATAGAGTGATGTACCTTGAAGTACATATGCAAATTTTTCTCTTCCACAATTGATTGTGCCTACATCTGCACCTGTACTTTAACCTAGAATATTCTGACAGGAAATGCCACACCACATTTTGAACCTCTGTATCCATCCATTTGAATATTGAAAGTTTGTGATGTCAAATGGTTAACTGAATTGTTTAGCCTGTAAATTATCAAGTGCAATGTATAAACAGAAATGATTGAATAAAAGTTGTTATTTCCCTATACTTAATAGTACCCATAACCTAATGCATTATCATGATTTGGGCTGCCAACTGTTAGAGAGCATGTTGTTGCCTTAGACACAGTGGAGAAACCCCCAAATTGTTTGCAGAACTTAAGCAATTATTATTTCACAACAATCCATAGATGATTCTAAAAGGGTTAGCTTAATAAATAAATTAAAAGAAAGATCAAACATGATTGAATTGAGATAAATTATATTGTGCACTTGCTACAGGTTTCTCAAGTATTTATAACAAATTGAGTATTATTACCTGTTTGGGTTTTACAAATTTCACATTTGAATTCCCTTGCAAAATTATAGAGCAATAACATGTTGATCTAAAATGAGGGGACAGATAATTATAATTTTGTATAACTGCACTAGAAAACTTGATAGTGAAGAATCACAACATTATAGTGACATAAACTAATTTAACAAATTTTAAGGCAGTATTTAACACTAAAACAAATGACAAATGATAAAAATCAAAAAGGGCTCCTGAGTGACTCTACACAAGGGGTAAGATATTGATATATTACTGTATACAATTGAAGGTGTTGAAATCTTGATTATTTGCTTCCTTTGATTTTCATTTTGGAGTTTCCTAAAATAGTTATCTAAATCATGTTATATATACCATTAAGCAAACATTAATTAGCCTCTAAGTCTTGTTGAGAGACTGTATAAATCTTGTTTTTAGGCTTAGGTAAATTACCTTGCATATGAAATACCTTCCCAATGGAAAATGTGGTAGTGCAATGCTAGCTATGTAGCATACAAAATTTTTTTGCTAATTTTAATAATTTTATTTTACTTTAAGTTTTAAATAGTAAGCAGAAATATTACTACATATTTATGTATACATTATCACATATTTTTTCTTTAAATATAGCTTAAAATACTAATGACTGGTTATCAGAAGCTAGCTACATGTATGCCACCTATTTTTCCATTTTGTTGAGGGAAAAAGCTAATACATAACTAGCTAAAACATAATTAGTACAGAAATCTTAATGAAGAAGACTATTGTAATGTATCACCAACATGAAAATCAGCAGCAGTCCTAATTCCTTATCTAATGAAGGATTTGAGTTGAGCATGGATTTGCCAAAGCTACAGTTGTTAGTGATTAACTCCTCCTATTGTTGTACACATTCCTATTAGAAGTAAAGAGTTAACAAGATATCAAGAGATGGAGAGTGTCAACACTGAACTGACCTGAAACAGGGAACCTAGTGAAAGAACGAAAAAATAAGAAAGAGAAACCCTAATTGTTTTTGGGTACAGCATGTGAAACCTAAAGGTAAAGTAAAACCTAAGCTCAGTGCATTCCTCAACTCATACAATTTAGGTGGTAGCAATAATAACAAATTAATTAATAAATGAATTTTTTTTAAAAGTTAAATACTAATTTATTTTAAATCAATGTTACAAATATAATCTAAGTTATAAATTATCAATCTGGGTTACAAGTAAACTATAATAATTAAAACTTGGTTACTGATCGACATTACTCATTATCAATTTAAGGAATTTGGAATTGGTTTAGTACTAAGGGACTGGTGTAGTTCTAAGGGAGTGGCATAGTTCATCTGAGGTGTAGATCTACCTAGATTGTTCACTACAGAAGAAAGATATCATCAAGAGAATAATGATTATTAATTGTCCCTGAAACACATGCAAAGTTAAAATGTTGATCAAAATAGACAGTCTTTGATAGAAAAAAGCACCAGATCAATTTTCCTTTGAGCTTTCAACAAATTTATAAGTTAAAGTTTAGAGAAAATATGAAGTTGATGGACTGAAATTTCCTCTGACATCTATGGCAATTGGCTGGAACTATGGCATACTTCACTACAGTCCTCTGCAATGTGCAACCAGGCAATCAGATGCATTGTCTTGAGGTGAACAAATTACATGCTATTGTAGGTGTCCTTGATGAATACTGCTTCAGTCTTAAAAGCAAGATACCCAGCAATGTATACCAAGGTTTCATTGACAGAATTTGGGATGCTATCTTCTAAAAATTTATCTCTTCAAAGATGTTCAGGGAATCCTCATTCATGTTGAACTGCAAAGATCACACTGATGACCTGATTTTGCCTCAATTTCAAAGAAGTTTTCATCACATTTGAGCATGATATTAGTTTGATGAATAGCAAGTTTTTCTAATATTTGATGAACATTAATAAAATATGCTCCACCAACATATTGTCTTAACCTACTGATCATCTTTTCAAGTGGATCAGTTGTAAATATGCCAAATGGTACATACTTGTGTGTAGACGTCAAAAGTTGCTTAGCAATGTCAACTAATTCTCAACATGTTACAGAAAGAGCTTTAGCTGTGTCTTTGGTAAGGCATCTTTTTCCTCTTTGGTCTGCCATATTGGAGCCATATTGGGGTCATTGAATTTCTTGTCACAATATGGATTTTTGCAGTTGACAATTTTCTAAAATCAAACAAATGTTTGTGAACTGCTGTATTGGATTTTAAATCTGCAATTGTGTCATCTGAGAAGATATTGAGGCATGTTGCTACTCTTTGATGTTCAATTGGTTTAGGGAAGACAGTTACTTCTTGGAGACATGATGGCTGGAACATGTCTTTTTTCTCAACTTTAAATAAGTCCACAATGTCAATTTATTTAGATGTGTGAATCTGATCTCCATCAGTACACTCAATTACCTGCTGTTTCTCTGTTATCCAATTATTTCAAACAGACTTCACAAGGTGTAGAAAGTCGAGCAGCAGATATAAACCATTTTCTGTTAGCCAGGAAGGTTTTTTAACTTGACATTTGAAAGACTGATTAGTTCTGTTATTGTCACATATGATACCAAAGATATTGCCACCTGCCTCTTCTATGCAATTCCAAATAATCATAATGCAGAGTCATTCAGGGAAATTTTGTGATAATTATCTTTTGATTTTCAATGACGTCATTTTGATGTAAAGTCTTATTTCAGTTTTAGTTTATGAAAACCATTTAATGTCCCCTTGATTAGGTGCTACATATTATTGCTCAAATTAAATTGCAAGGGAAATCCATGGCATGATGATCATATGATCCTTAGTTGTAAACAAAGACAGGTAATGATTTGAATTGTATAAATTGAGCAATGAGAATGGTTAATAGATTTTGTCTAGCTTCAACTAAACTACTGTTTATCATTTATTTTATTTACTTCTTTTTTGATGTGCAGATAACTGTGTAAGTTAAGGTGACAATTTGGGAGTACTCTCCTTGAGCACTGGGATGACATGTAGCATCTAGAGATTCATCTAGTCCAAATTGTGGACCTTTTAGGTTATGTATATGGCTATGTATAGGGTAATAATAAACCTGTCATTCTATTGCAACAAGTACATGCACCAATAACTGATTACACTGTGATGATATTATACTGTTGGTTATCATGAATGCATGGTAATTACATGCTATTATTTAGTGAGATGAGAGATAACAATGCAAATGAAATGTTTATTGTTAGCAATGAGATATATAATAAAATGTGAGACAATTAGGGTAGCACAATTCACTCATGTTAAGCACTTCTCCTTATGGATATTGCTTTGGCTGGAAGCCATACAAATGGGTCATCTTGGATGTTATCTAAAAATTTTTAGTTACTTGGATGAATTACCAATGTTTGTTCTAATAAGTTCTCTCTGCTAATTTACTGCAATCAGGGCTGTTATAATAAAGTCACTACTACAACCTTCTGCCATGACAATGAGTTCTATAGTGTAATTAGAGTGCCAGCCTGTGATTATACAATAAATTGTTCAAACAAAAATGCAGCATTGGGACATTTAATTGGCAACATCTTATATAGAATAGTTGGGCCACCAAAGAAAGTGACAATTTTAAAACCAAGCATTGTGTTTGCTAACTCATCTGGTCTATTAACTGCTGTATCTAATATGGAACCTGCATGCAAAAGTAGAGACAGTTTAACATACACTTCATCAATCAACAGTAAACATGTCTTTTGATGATCTTTTACAGCACTAAAAAACTTTGTAGGACTTGATTATCTTTTATATTATTACATTTAGATGTTAGATGAGTAAGATTGGCAATACTTGGTAACTGATAATCTTCAAGGAAACATTTGTACATTACTCTGCTTGTAGCAAAATATTGAAGTACTCATACTAGTATTTCAGGCAAATATTTTCTTTGACTTACATTACTTGAAGATGACGTTGAGGAGACCTGATCAATAAGAACTGTTTCCTTCCCAGTAACATTCATATTACAGGGAAATGAAATAGCTTCTTCAACAGTTGGCCATGAGATGAGATAAGAAATGTGGTTCACTGACAATGGCTTGAAGGTGCAACAACAGCAATAGTGATATGCTGTAAATGAAAAGTCATCATGAATTTGTAGTGAAAACTTTGGAATACAGGTGGGAGTGAGATGTTCCAATGATTGAATTGTATTATCATTGTTTGCAGCAAAATTACTCAATTGGAATCTGCTCAAAAAAGATTTCCTCACTTTATATTGCCTGATTTCAATTCATTAAAACTGTTGATGTGATCTCCTTCAATAAAATTCTGTAATTCGTCAGGCTGAAAACATCTTACCACAGTACTGTTTCACTTTGTAGAACACAGTTTTGCTGGAGTTGAAGGCCATAGACTTGCAGGTAATCCATTAAATACAGATGGGGGATTTTATGTCCACAGTTTTCCATTAGCAATTATTGTCTTTCACATGCAACTGTAGCATTAGATGTGGGAAGATTGGTCCTCAGAATAGCTTTCCTCCATGCTTCCTTTTCTTTGTTCTTAATAGGAAATCTGAACACTTTTTCTTTATATTCTTCATTACTATTTCCACTGCACTTTGGAACATAGCACCTTCTTACCATTGGTTTTAATTGTGATATGAATCCCAAAAAATGACAAATGAGTATGTATTACAAACTGTGTTTTTAAATATTTATAATTAGTGTGTGCAAAGCAGCAGCAATTATCAATATATTCCCTCTGTGCTAAAGGTGCAACTAGTTTCCATTTGAGCTGGGTCTTCTTATTTATTTACACTCTGTAATTAGTATTTAGTCCTATTTATTTAGAGCATCCTTGGTTATAATAATAAAGCAATAAACTCACTTCATAATTGAACATAAATTAAATTTTCAACAGTATTATTGTTCATGTCCAGTTGATGCCTCCAGTTGCATATTGCTTAGGCCTCTAGTGAAGTATGCCATTGCTGTAACACAGGCAAAATGGTGCATGATTTCACAGTATCTGGAGCAATTAAGGTTCTTTGCATCAATGGTAAAACTACTTATTGTAGAGTCACTCAGGGCCCCTATTTTAATTGATTGTATTTCTTTTGATTATTTTTCAATCTAAAATTTGTGTTATGTCATAGTGACATCATGATTGTTACTATCAATTTATTTGTATAAATTTGCTCTATTTTTGAGTGCAGTTATTTGATCATTTTGTTATTTGTCCCCTTAATTCTATCTTACATGTTATTGCTTGTTTAATTTTGTGAGGGAACTCATGTGAAGTTTGTAAACATATACCAGGTAATAATTCACAAGATTGTTATAAATATGTGAGAAGCCTGTAGCAAACACACAATAAAATTTATTCTCACTTTGACATTGATTGCTTTTGAATTTTATTACTAACCCCTTTTAGATTCTTCATGGATTTTGATTTAATAAATTTTGATTAAGATCTGGCAACAATTTGGGAGACACTGCACTGTGTCTGGGGCAAAAACTAGCCCCTTAACAGATGGCAGCCTAAATCATGGTTGCTTTAGGTTATGGCTATGTATAAGTGTGGGGAATAACAATTTTACTTTGATCATTTCATTTTGTTCATTCACTTAAAACAACACACTGCAAATATATTAAGCTGTTGGCAAATGTGAATGCATGTTAACTACATGCCTTTTGTTTTATTATTTACATGAGCTGAAATAATAGAACTCTGAGCTAAATTGTTTATTTGAGCTAGAAATTAATACTTGAGACACACAATTAGCACCTTGGTGAGTAAGGATGGCTTCATGGATATGGCTTCAGCATGATGCCATGTGAATTGGTCACTGCTGGAAGTCTATTCTCAGTTAATAGTTTCTGTTTTTCTTTATTGAATCAGTGAACCACCAATGTTCTTTCTTTTGCTAGAATGCAGGTTGCTCTCTACAATGATAGCCTCTACAACCTTTGTTAACCTTTGAGTTTCTCAATACTGCTGGAGTAGCCAGAGGTCACCTGTGATTCTAGAGTTCTCTTATTTGCACAGCTAGGTGCTAATGAGTCAACCACAGTAATGTCCCACATGATGGACCTGTCATGAGTCTAAGGCACAGTAGTTAGACCACTTGATCATTTGTTATCAGATCTTGACAGGCCTGGAGGTTCTAAAATAGAAGGGACACCAACAGAACAGAGTGTGCACTTCATTAAGTCATTGAGAGAGCTATGATGTCCAAATCTACCCACACTAATTCAGCATGATAACCTGTGGAGCCCAAGTGCTTCAACATTTTTACCACATTTACAGGTGTGCAGAACATGAACAGGTGAAACCAAATGCAAAGCCACAGCTGTTACTTAATTTAAGACTGATGGATTTCATGGGGACAGTATTGAGCTATGTACCATTTTTGCAAACTTGAGCAAGGAAAAACCTTTTGCAAACACTTGAGGGCAAGCTGTTTTGGATGTACATCTTGAGACACTTGTTTACAGAGTTGGATCAGTTTTGCTGAAGATTTCTATCAGTAGGGGCTCAGCACCTGCAGACAATGTAGCCCAAACCTGAGTAACTGTGATGACTTCTGTATAAACATTCACCCCTGATTTCAAAATCTGGGAAACTAGATTCTGTGACTCAGCTGCTGAAGGTGTAAGTTGAACAGAACTAGGCAGCCCTAAACCACCAAGCAAACCAGTAAGAAGATCTATTTGGCAGACTCCACAGAGAGAGAAACATTGAGCACATCCTTCAGTGTTTGCAACAGTTTATTGTCAAACATAGTTAACTCCTTGAAATAGCTGAAACATGGAGCAGTACATAGAAAATAGAGCAACTTAGGCATATGAAAGCAGTTCTTCAATAAGTATAGTGTGTAACAGGTGTCAATTTTGGAAATATTTTTAGATATATTTTCAAAATTTGTGATCTTTGACTGCAGACACAACTTTATCACTGCTTGAACAATGGGAGCACCCAGGATCACAAAGTCTGAAAGTTCAGTTACCTGAATACCTGTGCACATTTGTTGGCACTCCTGCAGGTTATGTTGGTTGTCCCACTATCTTGTCCCAGGTGTCCCAGGAAAACAAGGTCACATTTTCTGGGGTTAACCTCGAAGCCTAGTTTCTCAGATTCAAATTGAAGCCTTATGAATTTGTCCAAAACAACACAGTAGTGATCAGCCATATTCCCATCATCCAAATACCACTATTTGAAGCTCTAAATGAGGGGGTTGATGGTATCTGCAAACAGAGCAGTCCTTCAGGGTGTCTTTGTTGTGCACCCACCTCTGATGAAATGTGCTTTCCATTGTGGAAAGGTTTGAAAGGCTGATTATAGGCAGCATGTGTAATAGGATATGGTGATGGGTTCATCTCTCTTGTTCACTGCAGCATCATGTCCTAGTGAACTCTATTAAATTTGTTTTTATAGTTAACTTTGAACAGCACAGTGTTGTTAAAATTGATGCTGTTAACAAACAGCCAAGTGGAATGCACTGTGGCCTGCATACCCTTTGGACAGCCATATCCCAGTTGTAAACCTCCATAATTGCTGATAAGCTCAGCTTTCACACACTGCCCTGCAGCTAGGACACAAATCTCTCATTGTGTTACCAACAGCAATGGACTGCATGCTGCCACACTTTTTGTTCCAAAGCATTGCTGGAACTTTGTGACTTAATTGGGAACGCAGGCTTGACCTCAGGAACAAAATCAATCAAAGAAAACATAGAGTATAGACTGATTTGTTGCTTTATGGACTTTGTCAGGTTAGAACCCCTTACATTGTCAGACAACCAGAAAAAAATCCTGGGCATTGCAAAAGTGAGAGCCATGCATCAAGATCATCTGGTGCACTGATGACCTTGAAAAGTGCTTTAATGGACAATTTGGCAAAGCAATACAGCTTCCATTTAGTAAATAATTTAGGACCCTTTTATTACATCTAAACACCTGAAAAAGACTGGCCCCCCTTTGGGGTGCCATGGGGAGACCCTTATGACAGGATGAACAATTCCTGCATCAGACCTGAAAATTGTTGTGGCACATTGTCATCCAGTAATGTTGGTAACAACAACAAATACTTGGGGTATACAAAGCATCTGTGCCATTGCTTTTTTGTCTTTAGACTGCTACATCTGACATGAATCCAACTTCAAATGCCAGAGCACCATATACTACATCCTCAGAGGAAATCACCACAACTTCCACAAGTGCTTTAATGCAAATTACCATCTGGTTGAATGTTTCACTCAAATATGTTTAAGCATTAAGCATTGTCAAGCTAAATTAATTTTTCAGACTATTCATGTTCCCACCACACTATGTTAATGAATGATATTAATAAATGAATTAAATAACAGCAAACCCTATTTGTTTACCTAGCCCTAAATGTTAAAGGATATACTAGCTGTGCTGCACTACTGCTAGGTACCCTTCAACAAAGTCAAGACAGTTAAGAAACACATCAATTTAAATAAAGTAAAGTAAAAGATAAAATATAAGCAAAGTTCTCTTTCAACAACAAAATGAATATAAAAACTTGCATTTGTAAAGACAAAGGCTTTTAGAAAAATAAACAATAACATACTTTTTCTAATATTAGTAAATAGAAACAGGTTCTACAAAATAACCTTTTGCATTGCATCAGACAGAAATTATTGTGTAATTTTGGCAGACATATTTAAACTAAAGTGTACAGTTTACACAAAATCAAATTAGCCAATTCAGGAAATAGAGCATTGTAAATTACTAAGTCTATAATACTAATGTTGAAATGAGTGAGTGACTGCAATTATGCCACAGTAAATTAAACAAATTTAGGTATGATCCAAGTAAGTATTAAATGAAATTTGAATTAAACATCCATATTAAGGCTTATTATAAACATTTTTCTACTTGTCACTATTTCTAATAATGAATATTAAAATAAACAAGAATAACTTATGTAAAAGTGCAGCATTAGCCTAGAATTGTTTAAAAACTGTTAAAGCTCCCTTTTACTTTTGCATTATCACAATGTCATGAAAAATTACTTTAAATGTAATAAAAAATTTAATATTTAATTCAAATTTTAATGGCAAAGTGATTACTACATTGTTAAAGAATATATACAAGGACACATTACTTAAAACACTGGTGCATAATGTAGAATTTTCTCTCATATTGTAGAGTCACTCAGGGCCTCTCTTTTATTTTATTTCAATTTTAGGCACTCTCAAATTAATTTGGTGCTATTTAGTTTTAGTGATTTTATTAATTTGTGATCTTTTCAAACTTAAGTTTCAAACTTCGTGATTGTCACCTCAAGCTTTAGATTATGTGTAATTGCTCAGTTAATTTGCAAGGGAAATGAACATTTGTAAAAAAACAGTAAATATTTAGCTTCTTTTGTAATAAATAGGGAACTCAAATGTAAGTAAAGGTCAAATAAATTTCTTTCTTGCTGGATAACATTTGTTTTCTTATTATTCTATATTTTACTAACCATTTTAGCTCTGGTATGAATTTTATAATAATGAAATTGTAAGATCCGGCAATAATGTGGGAGGAACTCCGCTGTGCCTGGGGCTATAACTCGCTCCTTGACAGATGTGAGCCCACATTGTGGTTGCTTTAGGCTATGTATAGGCATAGGCAATAAAAGAACTACAACATCCATTGATCAAACATGCACAAATTATCACACAATGTGAATATACTATGCTGTTGGCATACAAAAATACGTGGTAACTACATGTCATTTAATATTTTATTACATGAGCTGAGAAGATAAACACTGAGATAAATTATTTGTATTGAGCTAGAAGTTACAACTTGAGACACACAATTAGCACCTTGGATTTGTAAGGATGGATTCTAATGATTTGGCTTCAGCAAGATGCTGTGTGAATTGGTTGCTACTTTAACCATCTTGGAATTACTATTTTCTACAATGAAATTGGTGAATTACTGATCTTCATTTGTTTTGTTAGAGAGTGGGTTGCTCTTGGTGATGGTAATCTTCTGCAACCTTTGTACCACTTGAGCTGCTAGACACACCCTGCAATTCTACATGGTGACCCTGATGTGATTCTTGGACACCCTAGAGTGTCATTTAAACTATTTACTCCATTCTGTTACTGTGTGCAGATGGATTGACATTCAGAGATGTACTCCAGTCATGAAGTTTGTGCTCCTACCAAATTGGTTGCCTGTTTTTCACTTGGTGATTGTGAAGTGAAACAGAACTGTTATAATGCCTTTCTATTGTATTTGGTTTCATTTTTCTACTGGGTGTGAGTCAGCTGGGATGGATTTCCCCTGACCACAATCTACTTCAACACCCATCAATGTGCAACTTCACCTTATGCATAGTTTTACATTTGCCAGCTCTGTGATCTGATGCTGTCACCAAGCTCTGACTCTATTCTTACCTGTTCTTAGTGCTATATTGGTTTGTCTTGTTATTCTAGGATTTTGATTGTGTACCTATGCCCTGCTAATATCTGTTAAGTGCTTTATTTCTCCTACACAGTTGGATGTTTCTCTTACATTATTGGAATTGTTATTGGAAACTTTTCTCCTACTTTACTTTTACTTGTTTAATTATTCTTGTTCTTATGGATATGGATTTTTCTAATTCTTGTAATGGGACTCCCACTCAGGGTTTCCCCTGTGTGAGTGGTGGCAGCTTGGACGCTGTCCCTTGCTCCACTGGACTTGATTCTGTTGTTGTTTTACCTACTCCTACCCCACCAAACCTGTTTCTGGTATATCTACACCCTCTGAAGTTGTGTTGCAAGAAACCCCCATTCCTGCTGCTCTGTCTAATGTGCTTCTTTTGTATGCACCACTGTTGCCCAATTCTGAGTCACTGACACCTGAGGTTCAACAACTCAGGGAAGCCCTTGCTGAACAAATTTCACAGTACTGTTCCTGTGAAGCCTGTTTTGACGCCCTACAAGCCAAAATGAGACAACAAGCCACCACTGCTTTGCAGCATGAGAGACGTCTGCTCAACTCAATCTCAGCCTTGGAGATGAGAATTCAGGAACCTGAGCATGTAACTTGCAATCTTTTGGATAAAACTCTTGATGGTCTTTTGGAAAAGTTCTCAACAGTTATATCACAGACAATGTCTGCCCATCTTTCACATGCTTTGTCAGCACCTACTCCATCCCCTGTGACACCACCATTTGTTACCCCCATTACCTCTTTTACAAGTGAAGCACCTACCTTCAGTCAGTATACTCTTTCTCAAGTCACAATGCTAACTACAGTAGCTACACCAAGCTCTTGTACCCCAAGCATAACAGTTCTGCCTCTGGCACCTGTAAATGTCTCCGTTACCCCAACTACTATGATTGTTCCACCTTCTCCTCTGAGTGACCCTATTGGGTCTACAACAACTCATGTGCCATGTTTCACTCAATCCATTTTGCCCACCAAAGCACCAGTGAACAAACAATCAAATCTTCTCAATCAACACTCAGTATTGCCTAAATTTCCTGGCAAAATCAATGAAATCTCACAGTTGTTCAATGAGTGGCTCTTTCTTTTTGAGTTTACAATGAAGCAGTATAAGAATACTCAAGATGCCTCTGTTGCACAGTTTCCCATGTTCCTTCAAGGCCTTGTGTACAATCAGTATATGATGCTGGATAGGGAAGTTAAGACAAATTATCAGTTACTCATTGGTCACTTTGAGGACCACTACAAAGCACCTCACATCAAGCAGCAGTATAAGATGCTTCTATGTGACCTTTCCTTCAAGAAGGGAGACAATGTGAGAACCTACATAACACAAGTTGATAGACTCTTTCGCCTCAGCAAACTAACTCCAGAATACTTGAGACATGATCTCTTCTCTTAAATTTGTCGGGGATTCCCTTCTACCATCAGGAGCTGCCTTGAACTTAAATGTGATCTGGAAGATGATTTGAACTCTATTATTAAGAAGGCAATTAGCATTGTTTATATGCTACAGAATACTACACTCATCAAGAGAGATGCTGTGACCTGAAGACGGGTCAACCTACCACAAAATCCTTTAACTCCTCAAGTTCTGCTACAGTGCAGAAAAAGACAGACACTGAAAGACAGTCAGCCCACATTTGTACCCAGGTGGGCAGTTATCCGCCTAATTGCAGATGGGGATGGTATCATCATTGATGAGCCTTCCATTGAAGCATGTACTCCTGACACCCTGGTCAAGTCTGTCAACAATTTAAATTAGTTGGAGCACTGCCTCCCAAAAACCATGCACATGATGTTTTAGTGATAAATTCATTGCTACACACTAACATCATCCCCATGGACGTGAATGGATTGCTGATTAATGCCACCATTGATACAGGAGCCTTCTGTATCCATCATCAGCAACACCTGTTGTGACATGCTTTGCTTACAGAGAGAAGATCTGTTACCTTCCATTTATTGGATGCTTTGGGGAATACTATTTCACTGAATGGCCAGATTAACAACCTTGAGTTGTGCATCCATCAGGAATATTTTCACATGGACCTTATTGTGGTTGACACTTGCAATCAGCCTCTACCATATGATGTCATTCTTGGGAACAACTTCCTCAAGAGGAATGCATGTGTAATCAATTATGGAACCAACACTCTCTCTATTTGCAAAAGTGAGCCACAAGAGGAGCTTACTTCTACTTATAACCAGGGTTTTCGAGTACTCGGAATGTTAAGAACTCATGCTCGAATAAGCTCGCAAAACTCGATCGGAAATACTCGGAAGAGATATCATCAAAACTCGAACTCGAACTCG
>CABFPE010000239.1:487701-510961 GCA_900660155.1 Hofstenia miamia
CAACTAAAAACTCGGAAACGCATTAATACTCGATCGAACTCGGAATTTTCTTTAAAAAAATACTCGAACTCGAACTCAAAACATAAAAACTCGAACTCGGCCTGAGTAACTCGAACTCGATTTGAAAACCCTGCTTATAACCAAGAAATCTTGTTAACTCTAATTGATACTATTGTCGTGGGAACATGGCACTGGCAACAAGTTGCCATCATTACGAGCTCTCCTTATGAGGGGGACGTCATGATCTCTGGACAAAGGAGAAAACACCTGTGTGGTTTACATCTTCCTCCGGACCTTTGTCATGTTTCTCATGGAAAAACTTACATTACTGTGCTTAATATTTCCGCACACCTGATCTGAATGGATCCAACAAAGACATCCATCATCACAAAGCTGGTCAAACTCAAACTTAAAGCTGCAGCCTGTCTGCCCATTCTTACCGCAATTCACGATCTAAGTGAACTGAGTGATCCAGCTTGGATCCCAGCTGTGAATGAGAGAACTCATGGTCATCTGAGTTCACAGGAATGTGACACACTCTCTGCCCTCTTGCACCAACATCACAATGTGTTTAATTATGGATCAATTAGTGTTGGAAAGGTCATTGGAGAACAACATGCCATTGAAACTAAGAGTGATCACCCCATTTGGTTGCCAGTATGAAGGGTACCTGTGAACTTACAAGCAGAGTACAAACAGATCCTTAGTGATCTCATTGAAAGCAGGATCATACAGAACAGTAATAGTCCATATGCTGCACCTATGGTGTTTATTCGCCAAGGCAAGAAGTACTGCCTCTGCATCAACTTTCAATGATTAAATGACATCACAGTTAAGGATGTGTATCCTTTACCTCACATCAAGGATCTTCTATATGATGCCAGCAAGTACAAGTTATTTTTGTGCTTGGATCTCTGTAAAGCCTATTGGCAAATACTGATGAAGCCTGCCAACATCCTGAAAACCACTTTTATTACGCCTTACAGCCTTTTTGAGTGGAAGTACATGGCCTTCAGGCTTTGTAAAGCTCCAGCTACATTCCATTGTTACATTATGCATGTACTATGGAATGGGGCTAGCATTCTCAAACCTAGGATCACCACATACATTGATGATATTCTTGTTGCTGGACACACATTCTCTGATCACTTAGATAAATTGGGTTGCACTCTCAAAATCTTGTACAACTCTGGACTCTGGGTAAATGGAAATAAGTGGTCACTCATTTTGCCACGAGTTACCTTGCTAGGAAGAGTGATTGAACCTGGGAGAATATCTATTAAAAATGATGCAAAAGACCATCTCAACTGAATCAAGACTCCATGCTCATGCAAGGACGTCCAATGCCTGATGGGCTTTCTTAATTATTATGGCTCCTTCATTTCTTAACAAGCCCACCAAACCAAGCATATGTCCAATCTACTTTGAAAAAACACTGAATTCTCTTGGACTTGGGCTGAACAAGAAGAGCTGGATGCTGTGAGCTCACACGGATCCCCAGTCTGAATATGCCTGACTATATGAAGGGATTCATTGTTGATTGCAACATGAGTTCAGTTGCCATCCGCAGCATGCTCAGTCAACTGATCAATGGCCAAGAATGCCCAGTGCAATACTTTAGCCAGAAGCTCTGCAATGTTAGCTAAACTATGGAGTTTGAAGAAGTTCTGATTCTTCATCTTAGGTCATCAATTTGTTGTTTGTACCAACAACTCCATGCTAGCATGGCTTAAGAAATTCTCAGGCAACAAGTCAAACATCATTGCCTGATGGTTGGAGTACCTTAATGACTTAACTTTCACCATCACCCATTGCCCAGGAAGATTACACCTCAAAGCTGATTATTTCACCACTCTGCCTAGTTATGAGAGAGACCTGCAAAAGCCACCTGGTGAGAAAACCCCATTTGGATTTATCCCAGCCTGGGAGTATGAACTCTTCACTGACATCAATGCAGATTGGAATGGGAATGCAATCCTCCCCATTATGGTGAAAGAGGAGATCTCAGAAAAGGAAATTGCCACCCATCAATTACATGACAAGGTTTTGACTGAAATCATCTTCAAGGTTAAGAACCCCTGGCCATGCTATTAGTGAATTTGCAAAGAGATACTTCCAATGCTATCATTGGAAGCTTACCAAAGCTGGACTCCTCTATGCTCAGAGTCAGAACAATTGTTTGGCAATCCTGGAGTATTTCAAGCAGGATCTCATCCAGAAGATCCACAAATGTGGTCACCTCAGGATTATCCAAATGAAGAGAACATTTAACACTTGTTATGTAACCATTGGTATCAGAGCCACTGTACAAGATGTGATCAAAAAGTGTGAAGCATGCTTGCTTCAAGGNACGTCCAATGCCTGATGGGCTTTCTTAATTATTATGGCTCCTTCATCTCTGAACTAGCCCACCAAACCAGCATTTTCTCAACCCTACTACAAAAAAAACGCTGAATTTTGTTGGACTTAGGCTGAACAAGAAGAGCTGGATGCTGTAAAGCAAGAGCTTAGACGGATCCCCAGTCTGAACATGCCAGATTACATGAAAGAATTTATCATCAATTGTGACATGAGTTTGGTCGCCATCAGTGGTGTGCTCAGTCAAACAATCAAAAGCCAGGAATGCCCAGTACAATATTTCAGCCAGAAGCTCTGCAATGCTGAACTGAATTATGGAGCAATGAAGTTGGAAATGCTAGCACTCATTGAGAGTCTGAGGAAGTTTTGATTCTTCATTTTAGGTCGCCAATTTTTGTGTGCACCAAAAACTCTGCACTAGCATGGCTTAGGAAATTATCTGGTGAAAAGTCAAACATTGTCACCCAATGGTTGGAATACCTTAATGACTTCTCCTTCATGATCACTCATTGTTCAAGGAGATTGCATCTCAACACTGATTATTTCACTGCTTTGCCAAGTTACCAGAGAGACCAGCAAAAGCTGAAGGGTGAAAAGACTCTGTTTGGATTCATCTCTGCTTGTGCGTATGAGTTCCTCCCCATTATGGTGAAGGAGGAAATTTCAGAAAAGGAAATTGCTGCCCATCAATTACATGACAAAGTCTTGCCTGAAATCATCTTTAAGATCAAGAACCCTGACCAAGCTATCAGTGACTTTGCTAAGAGATACTTTCAACACTATCATTGGAAGCTTACCAAAGTCCTCTATGCCCATAGTTGGAACAACTGTCTGGCAATTCCAGAGTATTTCAAGTGAGATCTTGTCCAGAAGATCCATGAACATGGCCACCTTGGGATCATCCAGACAGAGAGAACCTTTAACACTCTTTATGTTACCATCAGTATTAGAGCTATGGTACAAGATGTGATTGATAAACGTGAAGCATGCCTGCTTTGAGGAGCTGGACACTTTCTGGACAGAGAGCCAAGCTCCATAGTCAGGTCAACATAAGAACTAACATAGTGGTCCACATGGACATCAAAAAACTATCAAGGGATGAGCAAGGGTTTCAATATCAGTTGGTCTTGATAGACCACTTTACTAAGTATGCACAACTCATTCCCCCCAACAATACTACTAATGAGGTCATTGGTGAAAGAATTGTGAAAGAATGGATCTTTAAGCTCAAGCCTATGGAGTGTTTGGTCTCTAACCACAGTCCTCAGTTCAAAAACTCTTTAATGTCCACTCTCATGAAAGAACTCGAGATCATACACGATTTCACCACTGCTTACCATCTGCAGTTGAATGGCGTCATCAAGCAACTGAACCACACAATCATTAAACTGATCAGAGTCACTTTAGCCTGTGCTTCTGGTCAAAACTGGAGATGCGTCATTGAAGCTGTCAAATTCTTCTACAATACTGCCATTCACTCCACCACCAAAGTGAGCGCTTTCAAAGCCATGTTTGGCTGCAAAGCAAGCACTCCCTTGTTGGTCATGTTTCTGGACTACAATGAACCAACTCTGGAGAATTTTGTTAACTGGATACTGAAAGAATTCCAGGAAGTGCACCTTTCTATCTGCCAGAATACCAATCAGTCTGTTATTTGCCAGAAAAGAAATTTTGATAAAAAGCTGTATGGCAAACCTCATAAAAATGGAGATTCTGTATTTGCTTATTTTCCTTGTCAGGTTACTGATGCTAACCAAGTGTGAAAACTTGCCAATAATTAGCAAGGACTCTTTAAAATAGTTAAGGTGTTAGATCACCTCTGGTACTTATTAGATAATGGCAAAGTCACCCATTTTCAGTGACTTAGATGACCAATCAAAGGCATACAAAATGCAGTCATTGATAATAATAACTAGTTTTCTCTTGTCAATGACAGCACTAATGAGATAGAGTATTATGATAACCTCACCAAATGTGAGGAAGATGACCTTATGCAGGATGAGTACAATAGTAACCTCAGTAGTAGTAGCAACATTATAGCTACTCATGTTTTGCCTAAACAAAAAACTAGAGATCAGAGATATTTAAACCATTTAAATACCCAGGAATGGGACCTTAATCTCATATCTTGTTTTAGTAACTATGAAATGAACAGAGAAACAACCTCCAGCAAGATGAAGACAAATCAACCTGTGAGACAAAACAAAGTGATCAATGACACCAAGATGATCAGATGAAGGCACTTCCCAAAAGTGAGAGCGCCCAGCATAAGACTATGAGGGGAGACAACTCTCTCCTCAGGAGCAGACTTCCCACAACTATGCTTGGAGACAACTCTCTGAGTGGGAGCAGACCTCAGACAACTATGCACGGAGACAACTCTCTTTGCCTTTTGCCCAACTGTCTAACATAACCTCACTGCATGTTGACTCAAAACCCCCTCCTAGTCCTGTTCCTTCCTCCCACAAGTCAGCAAGTGTTAGGTCCCACAAAGCCAAGGAATGTAAAGCTAAAATATCTGAGGTTTGCAAAGAGATCCTACATCCATATTTTATTGCTACTCAGAAAGCAGTCTGTTTAGTCAGAGATAATATATCAGAAGAAATGAAGAATAGGTTGTGATGAACATTTAACACTAAGGATCTAACCTGTTCAGTCAACTTGATCCCCTTTGTTATAGATGCAGAGCATAGCCCCAGATCAATGCCATCATTTGTTACAATTCTAAAATGTTGGCTGGCATGGTGTGACCCTACTGGCAAAGTACTGTGCACACTATGTTAAATGAGGACTTCAACTTGTCTCACCTGTGCCAGTTTCTAAACAAGAAAGAAAAGATAAAGAAATTTAAATGTGTCAACATAGATTTTGAAAACCTACTAGTTGTCTATTTCTTTTGCATCAATGAGGTGAACCACCCCCATCATGGAAAAAATCAAAATAGCCTATTGACTCACCAAGGTGGAGAAGATACACTTAGTTATGTTCTTAAAAGAAGAGTACCAGGATACCATACTGGACAAAGTTGAGAGCTCACACTTTCATATGGAAAACTTCACTGTTTTGTATAGCAGCTCCTACCAGCCTACAAGTATGTATAACACTTACATAATCTCAGCTACTAAAATCATCTACACAGACCTGCTCTTACATATGAAAATTCCAACACACTGTCTCACAGTTGATACTCATCTGATCATCAATATGTGCAACCAGGCCCAATCACTGAAGTTGATCAACATCAGCTTGCCTGGCCTCTGCCCTGACATCTCTGATCTCAATGTCAGTTTTGCATTTTCAAAGAGTGCTGCTCCCCTTCAAGAAATCAATGAGGTATGGACAAATCTGAAAGCAGATCACAGCCCTGAGACTTAATGGCCTACCATCAATATTCAGAGCCCTATGTCACAATATCATTGATCAGTCGAGAGAATGCTCACAGAGTTATCTTTGTCCCATGACACAAAAGATCATCAAAACTTTACAGAAAGGATGTTCTCAGAAAAATTCGTGCTGGCAATCCAATCTCATGGAGCCATGTGGGTTCTTGCTACTTTTGTTACAGTTGATCCTCATCTCCAGCTACCCATGGATAAGCCCACTAGGGAGAGACTTGCAAAACAGTGTCTTCATCAACTCACTATCAGCCCAGCTGCCTGGAAAGTTAAGAACTAGTTGCTCCACTCTTGCTCATTGCCTGCCTCACCTGGAAAGACTAAGAAAGCAATAGAACGTTTTGAGAAATTTTACGCCAAGTTCCCTTCTTTTAACTCTGAATACACACCTCTGTGCACTAGTTGACTCATGAGCTGTGCATATGGTTCAACCAAACAGTTCATTGAGTTTGTTGGTCACTGAGATGTTCTGAACTGCACAGAAATCTTATTCAACTTGGAGTGGCTCAATTATCCTGAGTGCAGGTACAGCAAACTTACACAAACCCAGCTACAAAGGATGGTGAGGTAATCCCAATCACTGTTTTAGGGCAGACCATGAAAACGCCCAAACAATTTTACCATGAGGAATGTAGCATCATCCACATAAATCTCAAATAAGCAGCAAAACATCAAGCAGAATGGATTAAGATTGAAGAAAAGATNGTTGAACCATTGTTAATGCTCAGTTCAAGAGAAAACAGATATTCCAAATATGATTTGTTCTCACACATTTGCAAGGGGATGCCTGAAAGCATCAGAACACAGTTTGAAATCAAATGTGATGTCAATGATAAGTTGAAAAGGATGATTAGAAAGGCGGTTGACATACAAGCAACCATTGAAAAAGCTGCATGGCATAGAGAGGGACCAACTTGAAAGATACACTTAGTTATGTTCTTAAAAGAAGAGTACCAGGATACCATACTGGACAAAGTTGAGAGCTCACACTTTCATATGGAAAACTTCACTGTTTTGTATAGCAGCTCCTACCAGCCTACAAGTATGTATAACACTTACATAATCTCAGCTACTAAAATCATCTACACAGACCTGCTCTTACATATGAAAATTCCAACACACTGTCTCACAGTTGATACTCATCTGATCATCAATATGTGCAACCAGGCCCAATCACTGAAGTTGATCAACATCAGCTTGCCTGGCCTCTGCCCTGACATCTCTGATCTCAATGTCAGTTTTGCATTTTCAAAGAGTGCTGCTCCCCTTCAAGAAATCAATGAGGTATGGACAAATTTAAAACCAGTAACAGAGGAAAATTATTGAGGCCTCCAATCAATATTCCACGGCACCAATGCCAAAAAACCAATAATCCGGAGGAAGAATCTTCCAGGGTAATCTCCGCCTAATGACACCAAAAGTTCCAAAAAAACTTACCAAAAGAAGCCACCAGAAAAATCACCTTCCTGGCAATCCAATCTCATGGAGCCATGTGGGTTCTTGCTACTTTTGTTACAGTTGATCCTCATCTCCAGCTACCCATGGATAAGCCCACTAGGGAGAGACTTGCAAAACAGTGTCTTCATCAACTCACTATCAGCCCAGCTGCCTGGAAAGTTAAGAACTAGTTGCTCCACTCTTGCTCATTGCCTGCCTCACCTGGAAAGACTAAGAAAGCAATAGAACGTTTTGAGAAATTTTACGCCAAGTTCCCTTCTTTTAACTCTGAATACACACCTCTGTGCACTAGTTGACTCATGAGCTGTGCATATGGTTCAACCAAACAGTTCATTGAGTTTGTTGGTCACTGAGATGTTCTGAACTGCACAGAAATCTTATTCAACTTGGAGTGGCTCAATTATCCTGAGTGCAGGTACAGCAAACTTACACAAACCCAGCTACAAAGGATGGTGAGGTAATCCCAATCACTGTTTTAGGGCAGACCATGAAAACGCCCAAACAATTTTACCATGAGGAATGTAGCATCATCCACATAAATCTCAAATAAGCAGCAAAACATCAAGCAGAATGGATTAAGTTCAAGAAAAGATGATTAAAAATATTGTAATCAAATCAATTAGAATTATTTAAGATTTATTTGTATTTTGCAACCAAGAAACAATATGTGTCAAAAAAGAGATATTTGTATCTGTCAATAAAAATACTTTTTGACTAAATGACGCTTTCATTATTTTTAGCCGCCATCTTGGCAGAAGTTTAAATTTGAATTGACAGGTACTTTTCTGGATTTACTATAAATAGATTAAAAACCTTGTAAGAGTTTGATAAAGAATTTTACTTTGAATTCTTATTTTGTTTCACTTTAATGGTTTGATTATTTAATACAATGTTGAGCTAATCAAGCAGTGTTTAGTAGTGGTCTGGATCCATCACAGAGAATGATTCTAGGGTCCCTGTGCCAGATCACAAAATTGCACATAAGTTAGGTATAGGGGTTTTCTCTAGATTAGCTTACTAGCCTTTCCTTACTACATGTATTAAAATAATTAATTGTCAACAAATGGTTGGATGACCAAAACCTAGGAAATATATTAATACTGTTTTAGATCTAAATTAATGACCCATAAATGACTGAAAAAGTGACAGTACATGTATTAGATTATTAATGTAAGTTAGGAAGTTGTTTGAACCAAATATATTTAAACAAGCCAATATATTTCAGTAATGGCTACATGTAATAATTAACAAACAACTAGTAACAAGTCAGGTTGCAAATAGATAGAACACTTTTACAAAATAGAGTTTAAGTCGAGTTATGCCATGCTTTGAGTATACACTGAGCTAGAATAGGGTACACATAAACTGTATTGATTGAGCTAAGATTTGGTAACAACCAGTTAAGAGAGAGAGATACCTGAAACCAAACAAAAGCACTTCACTAGGATCCCAGAATCGCAATCAAGAGGATGAAAGACCACTATGAACAAGAAAGAAAAAATGACAAAAGGGAAAAAAGGAAGAGTGAAGAAAACTAAAATTAACACAGTAACCCCCAGAACTATATGTTCATCACCATATTTATCAAAACTAACATCAGACTCATCTGGAAGGCAATCAAAGATGAATATGGAGCTGGATGTGGAGATCAGCTTTGGGCAGATGCCCATCAGAGATCATTGGATAGATTACCACATGGCTTCATCACCTAAATGGTGAATGGTTAATTCTAGTCTACATAAGTTAACAGAAGCAATAAGCCAAGCAGTAGGTAATAAGTAAATCCTTACCCACAGTAACACAACTAATGTTATACAGTAACAATAGATATACAGTGACAATGCCTGGTAGAGGATATTACATGGTGACCATGACAGCCAAGATCAGCAATTCTAAAGAAGAAACATTCATTGAAACTACCCACAGATGACAACAAAAGCTACAAGTGAAAGTAGAAAAAGCAGCCAACAGTTACATGAACAAACAACCAGTTAAGAGAGAGAGATACCTGAAACCAAACAAAAGCACTTCACTAGGATCCCAGAATCGCAATCAAGAGGATGAAAGACCACTATGAACAAGAAAGAAAAAATGACAAAAGGGAAAAAAGGAAGAGTGAAGAAAACTAAAATTAACACAGTAACCCCCAGAACTATATGTTCATCACCATATTTATCAAAACTAACATCAGACTCATCTGGAAGGCAATCAAAGATGAATATGGAGAAAGTACATCAGAACTAACATCGGACTCATTTGGAAGGCAATAGAAGATGATGATGGAGCAAGTACTCTGCATGGTCAACTCAAGGAGTGGACAAACACCATCAAAGTTGTGAGTACTCCAAAAAGCTGACTCAAGGGCATTGGGACAAAAGAACATGAAAGACATAAGTACACCTAAAATCAGAATCAAGACCATTGGGACAACATCAGAAGAAGACAGGAGATCGAGGATGCTGTTAGAAAAACACAAATGTATATTCAAATACAGAGAAATAAGCATAGGGCAGGCAGTAGGTGAAAAGCATAAAATAGTCACAACAAAAGACACACCGATCAAGCTACCAGTTAGAAGGGTGCCTGAGCAGCTGAAAGATGAATACAATCGCATACTGGAAGAATTAATCAACAACAAAATTATTTGGCCAAGTGAGAGCCCATACACAGCACCAACTGTGTTTGTAAAACAGGGAAACAAGTATCACTTATGCATTGATTTTTGCAAGTTGAATGAAGTGACGAAAAAGGACTCATACCCCTTACTGTGAATAGAGGACATGCTCTACAAAGCCAGTAAACACAAATATTTTACAACACTGGATTTATGCAAGGCCTACTGGCAAATAAAGATGGAAGAGGATGACATTTATAACTCCATATGGGCTATATGAATGGATATGGCATTCAGACTCTGTAATGCATGAGCAACCTTTCAGAGATATATAACAAAGGTATTAAAAAATAAGACACATAGAATGGAGGAAGGGGTCAACGCCTATATAAATGACATCATAGTCACAAGCAACACAGTCCAAGAACATCTGGAAAAATTGGAAAGAACATTAACAATCCTAGAAAATGTGGGACTTCATATTAACGGAAATAAGTGTGACATTCTCAAAGAGAAAATAGTGTTCCTCTGAAGAATGATAGAAAAGGGAAGAATATGCATGAAGGACAATCCTAGAGGAATGATCTGAAAAATAGAAAAACCAAACAATAAAAAAGGCATACAGAGAATTATGGGATTCTTCAACTATTATGGAACTTTTATTCTGAATATAGCTGGTAAGATGTTGAAGATGACCAAATTAATGAGGAAATCAGTGCCATTTGTATGGTCTTGGCAGGAGCAGGAGGAACTGGACAATATCAAAGAAGAACTGGCGAAATTACCCTCCCTCAACACACCAGGCTACAATGAAAAATTCATATTAGATTGCAACACAAGCAAAGTGGTGATTGGAGCAATGTTGGGACAAATAAAGAATGGAAAAGAGGTACCCATCCAGTTTTTTAGCCGCAAACTGAGGGCAAGCAAAGAAAACTACGGCTCTACTAAGGTAGAGATGCTTGCATTGATTGAGAGTATCAAGAAATTTCGACACTTCCTCATCAGTAGAGAATTTAGAGTATGAATGGACAATAGAGGATTGGCCTGGTTAAAAAAGTTCTCTGGGGATAAGTCTGGAATAGTATCAAGGTGGATTGAATACTTAAATGAGTTCACATTTGCAATCGAACATAGGAAGGGCAATTTGCATAACAATGCGGATTTCTGGACATCATTGCTGGAATACCAAAGAGATGCAGTGAAAACAGGTGGAGAGAAGAAGCAATTCCAGTTCCTGCCACACACTGAGTATGAAGGACTGCCAGAGATAAATGTGGATAAAAAAGGTCAAGCAGTACTACCAATACTAATGAGAGAAGAGATATCCAAACAAGAAATAGTAAACAGACAAAGAGATGACATAATCCTCAGTGAAATTATAAAAAAGATAAGGGAACCTTGGACAACACTATCCAAAATAACAGCAGGATACTATGAATGCTATAAATGGAAAATCAACAGGAATGGGCTATTATACATCTAAGCTGGTAATAACTGGATTGTGATTCCTGACTACTTCAAGAGAGATATAATATGAAAAATACATGAGAAAGGTCATTTGGGAATTACACAGATGGAGAAGACGTTCAATGCAAGATTCATAACAACAGCCATGAGGAAAGTCATTGCGGACATTGTTAATAATTGCATGACATGCCTCCTCAATAATAAACAACACTTTCNAGACAATTTTACTAAATATGTGAGGATGGTCCCAATGCGGAATACCATGGCAAAAACCACAGCAGAACTAGTATTAAAGGAATGGATACTGCGACTAGGGCCAATGGAAACAATTATAACAGACAAGGGACCCCAATTCGAGAGTGGACTTTTCCAGGAAATGGCGAAGCTCCTGGAAATCACAAGCAAGTGGACAACTTCATATCATCCACAGGCCAACAGAGCAGTGGAGTGACTCAATCGAACACTAATCAAGATGATAATCAGAGTAGCAACAACAAAAATAGGAGGAAGCAGATGGAGAGAAGTCATTGAAATGATTGAATACTATTATAACACCTTGGTGCACACAACAACTGGAGTCTCACCATTCAAGGCAATGTTCAGAAGAGAAGTGGTGACCCTGCTTTCAATGCAATACACCAACTACAGTGGAAAGTTGGACAACAACTGAAAGACCAAATTACAGGGATCCACAAAACAATGTGCCACAACATAAAAAATCAGAAGTGAGACATCAATGCAATTACAATAAAAAAATCTATGGTCATGCACACAAAATAGGAGATAAAGTATATGTGTTCACACTGATTAAACTCACAGACACAAACCAAGTCTGGAAGTTGAAAACAGTATGGTCTGGCCCTCACATGATAACACAAACACTACCAAACAATGAATATATGTTAGACAATAATAGACTATTACATTTTCAAAACTTGAAGAGAGCAACAGCAGACATTGCAGAGATGAAGATAGATGAGAACCCCAAATTCAAAAAATGCGGAATACCACAGCAGAAACCACAGCAGAACTAGTCTTAAAAGAATGGGATACTGTGGCTAGGACCAATGGAAATGATTATAACAGATAAGGGGCCCAAATTCAAGAGCAGACTTTTCCAGGAAATGGTGAAGCTCCTGGAAATCACAAGCAAGCAAACAACCATGTATCATCCGCAGGCCAACAGAGCAGTGGAGTGACTCAATCAAACACAAATCAAGCTAATCAGAGTAGCANTTGCAGAGATGAAGATAGATGAGAACCCCAAATTCAAAATATGCTGAATTAATGGCAATGAAATTATATATGATATGTATGATTTAGACAGCCTAAATGAAGAAGAATTCAATGATGAATATACAGCGGACATCAGAGACAATGACTCAAGCCAAAGAGTGCTGCCCCAGAGGACAGCAAGAAACAAACCTATATATGGCCCTGAAATATGGGATATAAATTTACTAACTGCATTTAGGAAATTAGAGGAAAATTATGAACCCCAAATGAAGAAGAGAGTGCACAGAAATCAACAACCAGAGGAGCTCTCAACCATGAACAGGAGAAGGAGAGTTCAAAGAAGTTCTCAAACCAGATGTTGACTCAAGGGCAGAAGGGACGAGAATGAAGAACCAATGAACAAACAACGTAGAGTGAGAAGGCGTCCTAGTAGTTAGCAAGGCTGATTCAAGGGCAGGGAGACCAATGGACAAGAAGCCTCTTCCACCAGGGATCTGCACAGCCAATTCAAGGGCACACAGAAAACTGGTGCACAGCCCAATTTTCCCTCCCAAAGTTCATGATGCTGATTCAAAGGCAGTGAGACATGAGGATGTCAGGGGAATGTGTAAGTGGTGGAAGAACTGTGGAGATACAGAAGTGATTCAAGGCTGATGTTATCCCAATCAGAACCACAACAGGTCAAGTGCCAATAGGAGTAACTGTGAGCTGATTCAAGGGCGAATCAGTAGAAACTATCAGCACAGATTCACAGCCTTCAGACTGTGAACAAAGCACCAGCAAGCTACCACTAAGGATGACTCAGCTACATGCCTCCTCAGAAACTACTTTGGAAAGAACTGTATGATCAAGAGAAAGAGAAAAGCAGATGTCTAAAATTGACAGAGAAACCCTACATCCTTACTTTATGGGAAAATTGAAAATGCATTACAATGCATTCACAAAGTTATCCCCAGAATTGAAGCACCATCACAGAAATTTCACAAATTGGTAGAAATGGCACTAACAGAGGTGAACAAAGCCTATGAGCTCAACACAAAAAAAGATTTCAAACAGTTACTATTTGAAGAGAAAAATGCACCAGAGATATGCTACAGAACAATGGCATGGATACTAGCAATATTTACAACTTTAGAGGCAGAACTCAAACTCCTAATCTTGCAACACACCCACCATAAGTTAGCAAAAGCAAAAAAGTATGAGATAGCAATTGCTCTGATAAACATGCAAACCAAAAATTTTCTACTAAAAGGTCACACAGGAAAGCTGGAGTCACCAAATAGATCAGAAAAGCCAGTACAAACAATGGAAAAGATACTTAGTCTAATGATAATGAAAGAAAGCTTGATTGGAAAAATATCAGTAATAAGCATTGCTAACAAGATGGGGATATGCCCCAGTGAAATCACAATATTCAATGAACCAATGAAAAAATATATGTGGGGAGCAACATCCAAAACATGAATAAAACAACTGGAACATCAACCATGGCAGACAACAAGAAAAATCATCAAATGGAAACTAGCAGGCACAGATGAGATTAGAAAAATGTTAGCACAGAAAGATGTGTAGAAAACCCTTGACTGTGAAATGGAAAGATATGAATGAGACAGCCTGTGGTGCACATTCACAAAAATCATATGAAGCATGGAAATGATGAAATGAGGAGGCATAATGGAACCAGTGGAGGTCTGTGAAATGGTGACAAAATCCCAAGCAGAGATGATAGAAGAAGAAAAATTGTTAACATCCTTGAGATTACTATTATCTCCCAAAATGCAGCAGACAATTGACAGAATAAACATAGAGAAATGGGGAGAAATCAGCCCAGTAAGAACAATAGAATGGATAGTTACCAATGACAAATGGTTCCTAGTTGAGATCAAAGTCAGTAGGGAAGCCAAGGATATCAAGGAAAGAAACTTCCAAAATATTAGAGAGCAGCAAACAGTGGCAATAATGAAGCTCATGTTTATGGAAGCATTTACATGGGCAGAATTGGAAGAGCTACTGAAACCATACAATCAACTAGCTGTAGATGTTGAATGTATAACAGCAAGAATAGACATCAAAGAAGAAATATGACTAAAACTAAGCTGAAGGGGATTAACACAAGCATTTTGGAATACTATCCCTGAAGCTAAAATGAACTACCCTGCCACAATAGGCTTAGCAACAGCACCAACTATACAGAAGGCCCATACCCACACATTGAGAGGCAAATAGAAATGAAGATTCTAATCTGCACACTGTTGGAAATGATTGCAATACCAATGGTCCTCCAATGATGGAGATTACCAAAAGAGGTTAAAATGGCAAAAACATTCCTACATGAATATAAGTCATACATGAAAATGGAAAGAAAGGCAAAAGCTATTGTAGAGCAAGATTACTATAAAATGTTGAAGGAGATAATGCTAAGAAAAAACTATAGAGAGAGGGACTATATTGAAGGCAGAATAATGCCAGATCAACTCTACACACAAGGGAGAACTATTAACATACAGTTACAGGATCTCTGAAAAGAAATAGAAGAATGGAATTCAAGAGCAATAATGCTATTCTCTGGGGTAAACAATATCATATGGACACACATCTGGGAAAGAAAGTACTGCTACTATGATGTCATGAAGAGAGTAGAAATTGTTACAATGATGCAGATCAACAAGAATGATACTAATAGTATAATTGAAAAAGAAGTGAGAGACAACATCAGTTTCTTCTACAAAGATGGGGCAAATACCTGGAGTCTATGAAAAGTATTTATGTTCTTCTATCCTGACAATCAGATTAGGGAAGATCTAGCCCATATGAGCAGAGCCAATGCACAAATGACATTGATGATAGGAATCAAGGGAATACAACTGTACCACAAATACTACAAAATATTCACACAAAAGATCAATGAACTATGAGAAATCACTCTGATAGCAGAGGATATTTGAGAAACACAATTCCTGAAATACCCTAACACAATGACAACAGAAAGAGAGGTGGTCCTTAAGATACCCAAACAAACCAAATTCGAAAAAACCACGTGGGCTAATCAACAGGCTGAATCAATAATTTGGAAGGTGGATGCTTTAGTGCATGGAGAGCGAGCTGTGCTAAAAATAATGCAAGCTGAGGAGGGTGTGTAGCATCATCCACATAAATCTCAAATAAGCTGCAAAACATTGAGCAGAATATTGTAATCAAATCAATTAGAATCATTTAAGATTTATTTGTATTATGCAACTAAGAAATAACATGTGTCAAAAAAGAGAGATTAGTATCAGTCAATAAAAATACTTTTGACTAAACAAGGAGGCAAAGTTGCTTCCATTATTTTTAGCCACCATCTTGGCAGAAGTTTAAATTTGAATCAACAGGTACTTTTCTGGAACTCTGCTGTGCCTGGGGTGATAACTTGCTCATTGACAGATGTGAGCCCATATTGTGGTTGCTTTAGGCTACATATAGGCATAGGCAATAAAAGAACTACAACATCCATTGATCAAACATGCACAAATTATCACACAATGTGAATATACTATGCTGTTTGCATACACAAATACGTGGTAACTACATGTCATTTAATATCTTATTACATGAGCTGAGAAGATAAACATTATTTGTATTGAGCTAGAAATTACAACTTGAGACACACAATTAGCACCTTGGATTTGTAAGGATGGATTCTAATGGCTTGGATTCAGCAAGATGCTGTGTGAATTGGTCACTACTTTAACCATCTTGGAATTACTTTTTTCTACAATGAAATTGGCGAATTACTGATCTTCATTTGTTTTGTTAGAGAGTTGGTTGCTCCCTGCAATGGTAATCTTCTGCAACCTTCATACCACTTGAGCTGCTAGATGCACCCCATGATTCTACAATATTGACTTNAAGGGCATACAGAAAACCAGTGCACAGCTCAAATTTCCCTCCCAAAGACCATGACGCCAACTCAAGAGTGGTGAGACACAAGGAGTTGCAGGGGAAGGTGTAATTGGTGGAAGAACCATGGAGATGTAGAAGCAATTCAAGGCTGACGTTATCCCCACCAGAACCACAACTGGTCAAGTTCCAATAGGAGTAACTGTGAACTGATTCAAGGGCAAATCAATAGGAACTATCAGTACAGATTCACAGNTTTGTTTTGTTAGAGAGTTGGTTGCTCCCTGCAATGGTAATCTTCTGCAACCTTCATACCACTTGAGCTGCTAGATGCACCCCATGATTCTACAATATTGACTTCCTTAAACATTGGAACATTCTAACTAAACAAGTAGCAAACATGTAATAAATTGCAATTTTCTTTTTACTTGCAGTTTAGTGAAGTAACAAAGAAACAATTTAAGTCTCCAACAACAACCCAGAGAAAAAAGATCATTGTAAATCTTCTGATAGTTGAGATGGCCTCTGGCTTGTGCAGAACTAAGAAAACTAAATCCCTATACTCAGCTCATTGAAAGTTGAAAGGCCACACTGGCTTGTTATCATACATGTAAATAAAAAATCTTGCTCCTCTAAAACCTACTTTATCCCTTAGGGTACAGAAGTGGTTATTGACAGTCAGTTGGAATTACCAATAGCATTGCTGTACCCAAGTGATGCCCTATATTTAACTGCTATACATGTTAAACATTTATATAAAATAATAAGAAAAATCATTATAATTTAATAAAAAATAAGGACCAATTTGAGAAAATATATAATATCTAAAAGGTTAGTGAATCAATGTTTAGGGAACTATCTAATTAAAAACTATACAACTGATCATTGGGTAATCAAAACTTAAATTAACTTATGACAATATCAGATGTCACACTTACAAATAATGTAAATATTTACAGTGAATAAAAAGTGCTATGTAGACAATCAAGAATCATTTTAATGATTCAAATTAAAAAAAGCACATGCTAATGGATAACTCTAAAGCTAGTGACCAATCAAAAATAAGCATAAAGCCCACAGATTATAACTTAATAAAATAGCACCAAAATTTCTCATATTGACAATTATTAATACATATGAGTTATAATCCCTGAGAATATGCTACAGTGTTGCAAGTATGTCAATCCTACAGATGCATGACCCACAGTGAGCAACATTGACTTAAGCCACAACCTACACAGTGCTAACCCACTGATCCATCAGAATGTAAAATTTTAAAGTGCTACAAAATATGAAATAAAATATATTTTCTCAAAAAATATAGTTAACAAATCCAATCACTTATATATAAGAACAGAAAGGGCCTCCAAAGTTGATCTGCAAGTTTGTTTCTTGAAGGCATGACTATGTGACTCAAGACAGAAAAATGATTTTCTAATTCTGCAAATGCTGTTTGAATGAGAAATTTGGGAATGTAAACTTGAATGGCTTTTAATGACAAAATATTGAAGGATCAACAGACTTTGATTTTCTTTGGAAACTTCATCAAAATTAACATATCACCTTACTTTGTTTTGCATTTTTTCTTGTGTTGATATTACAAAATTATTGTGTTGCTTGGTTAGTGTTGCAAGTGCATGCTAAAAATTAGCAAAGCAGTCCACTTTGGGCATTTTCTTTCACAGAATAGTTGAGTTGCTTTTGCTTTCCATATTATCAATGATTTATAGGCAAGTGTTTTCTGCTTGAATGGAGAAATGTTTGTTGTTGATATTTAAATAATAAATACCATGTCTACTTTTGGGTTATTATATGGAATGCAAATATTTTGCAGGGTTCTTTTATGCAAGAATGAGCAAAATTAAAAAACTGCTTTATAGTATTTCAAATAATGTATGTTTTCTTTTTCCTATATTAACTGTTTGAATTAATCACAATTTTTTTTTTCAATATTTGTCTCAATATTCATTATTGTAGTCTGGCAGCAATTTAAACTCTAACTTAAGGTTTTGCTATTGTTTTCTTTGCAAATAGTAGCAAAATGGAATTACAATAATCATTTCCTAATGAGGGACATCAGTTCATTCCTAATCTATTTGTCATATTTGCTTTCATTTTGTATTGGTTAACAAAATTAAGTATATATAACCAAACAGATATAATCAATAAACATTTTTAAGAAAGATTCAGTGAGATTTGAACTCAAACGTCCATGCAATAGCTGTGCATCTTGCAGCAAAAATCTGACAATGTATATTCTGTGTATATATGCTGTATATTAGGAACTTCTCATAGAAGCAGCGGTATTCTTAGAATTACACTTATGTGAAAATAGTGCTATTTATATTTTAGTTTGAATTTCTGCTAATTTTTAAAAATTGAAACAGAAACCAATTTTGTATCTGCTATGCATTTGCCTATTTTTTCACTGCATGCTTTTGTTTACAGATATCAGTTAATTTTGTTTATATATCCAAGTTTTGTTCACTTTATTTTTTTTTATTTATTCTCAGGAAATTTATTTAACTTTCATTTTCTCTTGTTTTGCTCAACCATCATCTCATCAATTCTTCCAGTGATTACCAAGATACTAAAGCATTAATCAAATCATTAGACTTTACAATTGCTGCGAATAAGTTCATGCATGAAATTGATGTTGACACAAACCACACACTTCCTTATGAGTTAATCCTCAACAAGGAATTCCTATAAAAATACAGTTGCATAATTAATTTCCAGGATAAAACACTAACTAGTCTCTTGTTTTTACTTTTATTAAATTATGTTTTTCTAATTTTCAACTGTGTAGTTAAGGGGCACTTGGACAGCAGATGAGTTGACTGGTATATCCTTTAACTTAGGTTAGGTATACAGCTAGGGTATGCATACTGCTTCTCATTCATTGTTCAAATTGTTATTAATGCTTTTACTTAAATTGCACAAGGTGAGGAACACACTGAGCATAGGTTATTTTACTTAGCAATTTTGTTTACCATTTGCACCCAAGAGTTAGGGCTTCTTTACTTTTAATCTAATTAGGGCTCTAATCTTATGTGTTATCTGTATTGGGTCAGCTGAGTGTGGCCACTCTTTCCTAACACAATCTCCTGCTTACTTTTAACTTCTATTAGGAAAGTTAATTATTTGTAGCACCTTTCAATCCACACATCAGTTCAAAACTTTCAATAAGATAGAATAGTAGAAATGCTTGCTGATTTCTCACCAATGCCACAATTGGTACAAATGCTATAATTTCCTAGCACATTATGCTAGTTTATCATTTTAAATGTGCCCCCAACTACAGAATATAAGAACTGCTTATGCAGAACAATCTAAAAAAATTCACCAAATATGAAGCAAAAAAACTGATTTACAATAAATTATGTTTGTAATATATAGGTTACATAAATGTAAGCATCTTAAATAATGAAATTCAATAAAAGTAATGGGATTTTCAATAGTGAGTTAGTGATGACTAGGGAACCATCTAATCCACTAAAATCCACCTAATCAACCTAAAACAGGGGTTTTTTCTGGAATCCACCTAAATTGACATATTTTAGGAATTTCATGTAGAATATACCATTATGCTATGTAAAATGCAGTCAAAACAAACAATCAACACACATTAACTTTGTGACTATGCACAACATCATTTTATTTACACATGTGAATGCAAAATAATAGTGCACAATGTAATTTTATTTATCCACATGAACATAAATTAATAGTGCACAAAGTCATGTTGTTTACATTCTTTACTATTAACCAGCTAAAACAGTCAGATAAATTTAATTTGTGTACAATAACCAATCTTTCTCATTAGTTTTATTTGTAATTTCAGTTGTTTACATGCAAGATGCCTAAAGAAAAATTCAATATTGCAATGACCCTATCTTCTAATTTAGAAAAACACAGTGTTGATTCTGTATATTACAAATTATGTATTACCCATTGGAAAGTTATTCAAAAAATTCCTATTATGCAACATTTGGAATCAAAAATGCACCTGAAAAAGATGTCTGAAAACATTTCTGTGCAACCTTCAGTGTCTGCAGCATTTACAAATTTATCCATACCCCATGATTTTTGCAAGAATCTCACTATCACATTAACATCAGCAAATATTCTGCTTCATACACTTCAGAACAAAGAGTTTTCAGGTTTTTGAACAAGTACACCAAGTTTTTGTGTCCTGATGGGTCAACTCTTCAAAAAAAATTACATTCCAGATTTCTATCTAAAGAAACTTGAAAAAATACATGAAATTATAGGTGAGAAACCAATTTATTTTATCATTGATGAAACCACTGTTTCCCAGAACCACTACATTGCTAACTTACTAGTGGGTCCCTTGCAAGACAAATTTGTAAAACTGATGCTAATTTCTGTGAAAAGAATTGAAAAAGTCAACAATTCCACTATTGCTCAATTTATTCAAGAAGGGTTCAATATTTTATGGCCATTGGGAATTAAATATGAGTGTGTTCTACTTGGCATTTCAGATGCAGCACCATACAGGGTAAAATGTATTTGGAACATTAAAGGACTGTACCCAAAGCTTACAACAGTTATCTGCATTGCCCATGCTTTACACTGGGTATGTGAAATCATCAGAAAATTTTATGAGAAAGTGGATAAACGTATTGCTGAGTCAAAAAAAACTTTTGTCAAATCTCCTGGAAGACATAAAGATTTTATTGAAACATCTGGAATTTCAACTCTACCTCCAGAGCCCATTATCACATGGTTAAGAGCTGCTGTTTGGTATGCAGACAACTTTGATTTATTCCAGAATTTTGTTCATAATTTAGCTGATGATTCTGAAAGTATCTGGAAAACTAAATCATATTTATTGGAGCCAGAAATTAAAACACACTGACATTTATCAAAGCACAATTTGAATGTTTGGCAAATTCCTTGACCAAATTAGAAGAGCAGGGTGTGCAACTTGTAGCAGCCATAACAGCTGTAAAATCTTTGGTGTCCAAATTTGTGAGCAACCCTCTTATTCCCCCTGAAATTCAACAAAACTGAAAGATATTCTTTCTAAAAATGATGGATTCAAAGTTTTGCTTGATATTGCTTTAATTTTGAGTGGGGAAAACATTGTTCCACCAGTACACATGTCACTATCTGACATGGCAGCTCTAAAATTTGCACCTATTACATCAGTGGATGTTGAGAGAAGTTTCAGCCAACTAGATTTGCTCTGTTCAAAGAATTGATCACGGTTGACTGAGTGCAATATAGACAGATTGATGATTTTGTATTATAATGCTCATATTTGAGGTTTAAATTAAAGTTTTTCAGCACTTACCTGTTTTTTTAAGAATCCACCTAAATCCACCTAAATCACCAATTCAATCCACCTAAATCATTAATTTTTTCCTCCTTAAAATCCATTCCCTAGTGATGACAAAATGCAATGTAATTCATATGCAAGGTAATTCACAGACACCTTGTTTTTAAATTATGTTTTGTAATTGCTCATTAAACCAAAACACTTAAGGAATAGGCATTACCATAACAAAACAAAGACACAATGCAAGGTCAGTAGTAGGATAAAAAGTCTTAGCATGGGATTACATATGCTAAAATGCAACTTTAAGCTTTATGTTGTTGTGCTGAAATTGTTTCTTTTATATGAGGGGTTCAACATGTGCTACTTTTCACCCATGACAGCTAAATTTTCAAACAAATTATACATTAGAGAATTAATTGCCAAACTTTTAAGAGCAATTATTGTAAAATCCCTAGGTTAAATCTAGAGAGAACAATGCAATGACTTAATGTCAAAGCAGAGGGTCAATGAGGTGAGCATTGACTAGAGCAACAGTGATTCCAATTTAGTAACAAGAGAACACAATTTATCTGCACTATTTTCTCTATTTACAGATACTTTGATATGTCTTATATACAATGTGTATTTACAATGTGTACAAACATGAAAACAACTAGTCACTAGTAAACACAAAAAGCATGTGAGCTGGCCAATAAATAACAACAACTACCAACTGATGTTACATTATTGTTTTATGAATTGGCAATAATTTTTTGGTAATCTTGTGCAAACTTTAGCATATAAAAAACTTTAGGTATTTTGTTTGTTTCAAACACTTTGACCATCACTCACTTTGATTGATACCATTTTGAAATCTATTTCAAGCTTGATTGGTACTTTTTAAAACATAAGAAATCTTCAATCCAACATGCAAAAACCTTGAGCAGGGTTTTTGAGTACTAATGATTTTGAAAACCTGAGCTTGAATAAGCTCACAAAACTTAATCAGAAAAACTTAAAAGAGAAATCATCAAATCTCAAACTTGAACTCAATCAAAAATCCACTTCAAAATGCTGTAAAAGTTAAATTATTTTAAATTTCAATTTTTTTACCAATCACAAAAAACAATTTTTTAGCTTAGAATTATTGTAATGTGGGGGCTCCCAAACGCAGTCCTAACTTTAGAACTGGATGGTACCGACCAGTTCTGGTCCTGAAGCCCTAGGAATCGAGTAACAAAGAGCTTTATAGTTTAGACTCCTGCAGGACTGCAACCGGCCCCTCCAACGCCCCTGGATTGGTGGCGGAAGCCTGGTGTCTTCCTTCATCGCCTATCAATGCTCAATTGCAAAGGTTGGGGTGACAGGTCTTAATATGCCGTAAGTACCAACCTTTGCTCTTGTACGACTTGTAGCATCCCTTCGCTTCACACTTCCAGCAATTAGCATCAGCTATGGTCGTGGAGCTCTGTGTATGGTCATTTCTGACATGACGATTTAACGCCTTTTGGGCAGAAAACATACGCGCACACTCCGTGCACCTCAGGTGTCTCGTACTGGCTTGTG
>CABFPE010000239.1:515803-527370 GCA_900660155.1 Hofstenia miamia
GATGTTGTCACCTTCTCCATTCGTCGTACAAAGAAACATCGCACCCTTCACTCGTTTTTCAATCGTGCTTGTACTGCTGCTAATTACATCTTGTCTCGCAACCCTCCAACAGCGATTGATTTCTTTTCCCAGCCACCGAGCTTCAAGAAATCTTTGATGGCTTTCCTCTTTGCTGAGCCCTTCTCCAACTTCGCCTACTCTTCCATTTGCTCCTATTTCATCTCCTATGACTGTCCTCGCTGCCGTAAAACTTGACTTGTTTTTATTTTTTTGTTGTGTATGCCTTCAGCGGCTAAATATAGTCATTGATTAGTATTATTATTATTATATTTCTGTTCTCTCCTCAGCTCTTGTCCTGCAAGTGACCATAGAACTGATTCTACTCCAAACCTTTCAGAAATCATTCTAAATTCTTTTACTCCACATACAATCTTTTAAATTTTATCATATTTTAAATCGCACTCCATTCCTCATTATCAGTTCTCACCTGTTCTGTCCTCTGATTTCCGAATCTCTTCTACGTTTCCTTGACACCATTTATTCGCATCTTGATAGAGGTATCCCTCTTTTTACAGTCTATCTATCTGCTGTTTTAGAAGTTTTTGCCTGCTTTTCTCTTGAACAACTTGTATTTTCTCCTACTTCCAGCCCTCTCAACCCGATTACATATTCTACATATCTGTAATCCCTGTTCTTGCTAAGCTGTCAGATCACTCATTCGTCTGTCAACTCTACTTCTCCATCTGCTTATCCTTCTGCTCAACAATATGCTTGAATTAACAGTGACTTTCTATCACTTAATGCTGCTCTCTCATCTTCGATCCCCGTTTTTAGTGATTTTTTCACAGTTGATGATTGGTTCACCTTCTTACACCAAGTTTTTTCTTCTTATGTTCCTCGTCGGTGGAAAAAGCATGCTTCTCTTCCTTTGTATTTCTCGTCCTTTACTGTGCACTCCTTGAATAAATTCAAATCTTAAAAACGCCATTCTGGTACTACTGCTTCTCCGAAGCTTGCTTCACTCACAGAAGATGTTATCAATTTTATGGAACTTGACAAAGTCTCTCTTCTGTCTAGCGTCTCGTCCGGTTCTCTTCAAGACTGTTATTCCTTGCGATGAAATCTTCTTTCTGCTCACTCTGAGAAAGCTGATCTGTTCAATGCTTATTTTGCCTCCATGTGCCCTGGTCCGCCTGCTGCCTCCCCGCTAATTCAACTTTGTGATATTGACTTGATATTTCTCTCATACTTAAATCTTGCCAGTTGTCTAGTCCTTGCTATACTGATGGTTTCCCTTCCTTTGTAATTCATAAAACCTCCTCCACGCTTTCTATCAATTTAAAGCATCTTTACTTCTTCATTTGCTTATCTAAGCGCTATCCTGCCTGTTGGAAGACATCTTGGATTTCTCCGCTGTAAAAATCCAATCCTCCTTGCGCGCAGGTCACATCCTACCGCCCAATAGCTATTCTATCTCGACTGTCTATATCTTTGAACGCTTTGTTTTTCGTTATGTATTCCCAAAAATTCGTCACCTCATATCTTCTTCTCAGCATGGTAAGCTTCCTGGTCGCTCTACGATTACTAACTTGCTCACTCTAATCGAAAACTGCTACTTTCACTCGGATAGTAATGATCCTGGTTGTATTATCTTTCTTGACATCTCAAAAGCGTTTGATTGCCTCCCTCATTCTATTCTGCTTGACAAGTTACGTTTATTTGGTTTTGATGCGGATTTCATCGAACTGTTCCAGTCTTACATGACCAATCGCCACCAATGTGTCAAAATTGTTATTGTTATTACACAGATTAATTAGATTTCAGTCATACCTGCAGCTAATCTTTCGCTTGATGATTTGCAGAATCTGCCAGACGCCCAATTTGCTACGGTGGTTGGTGCTTTAAAGAAGGATACCATCATCTCTCTCCTTCACCAAGCTGTCACCTCCCTTTCACGTTCACACCAGTCTTCCAACGTCAGCCCTTCCAATGTGTTCTTGTCATCTCTTTCAGACTCTCTTGCTAAGCTCAAATCCAATGTTTCATCCATGCATTCTCAAATGTTCTCCTACAGTGCTTCTGCGTCACGTATCATTACGAATCGTCCTAATAATCCTGCCCCACGTTCTGCTCCTGCTGCTGCTCCCTCTCTTGTGCCGCCACCTGCCCCTAAACAGTCTGGTCCACCGCCTACTCACCGCAATAATCGCCCTCGTCACGTCCTTGGCACTAGTTCTTCCTGTAATCTGCCTGTCGTTCCGATTAGTTCTCTTCCCGTCCTCGTCGTAAAGCTCACATCTATATCAGCCATTTTGCTAATTCTGTTTCTGCTTCTGATGTTGCTGATCACCTCGGTTGCTCCTCTCTCCAATTTGATGACGTCCTTCCCATTTCACCACATACCGTACAGATTCCCCATTCGCCTCCTTTCACATTGTCTGTAATCAAGAGACTCATCTTGCTCTCATGGATCCTGAAGTGTGGTCAAATAGCCTCTCGATCCGATACTACCGTTTCTCTGATGCTGAGCGTAAATCTTTTGGCCTTCGTCCCCGTCGACGTGATGGTGCTGGTCGTGATTGACTACCTGCACCCCCTAGCTTGGATCTAACTTCTAATCCCAACTCTGGTTTCTCTTTTTTGCTCGCCAATCCTCACAGTCTTGTCTCATTAAACCGTCGTGTCATTTCTTACAACTACTTCTTACAGTCTCCTGCTGACTTCATTTTCATTACTGAAACCTGGTTTGATCCTTCTCTTGTTGACAGTGTTGTTTTTCCTAACTCCGCAATTAAAGTTCTCTGCCGTATGGATCGCTCTATTAGTTGTCATGGTGGTGTTCTGATTGCCTCTCATTGNGTCCACCGCCTACTCACCGCAATAATCGCCCTCGTCACGTCCTTGGCACTAGTTCTTCCTGTAATCTGCCTGTCGTTCCGATTAGTTCTCTTCCCGTCCTCGTCGTAAAGCTCACATCTATATCAGCCATTTTGCTAATTCTGTTTCTGCTTCTGATGTTGCTGATCACCTCGGTTGCTCCTCTCTCCAATTTGATGACGTCCTTCCCATTTCACCACATACCGTACAGATTCCCCATTCGCCTCCTTTCACATTGTCTGTAATCAAGAGACTCATCTTGCTCTCATGGATCCTGAAGTGTGGTCAAATAGCCTCTCGATCCGATACTACCGTTTCTCTGATGCTGAGCGTAAATCTTTTGGCCTTCGTCCCCGTCGTCGTGATGCTGCTGGTCGTGATTGACTACCTGCACCCCCTAGCTTGGATCTAACTTCTAATCCCAACTCTGGTTTCTCTTTTTTGCTCGCCAATCCTCACAGTCTTGTCTCATTAAACCGTCGTGTCATTTCTTACAACTACTTCTTACAGTCTCCTGCTGACTTCATTTTCATTACTGAAACCTGGTTTGATCCTTCTCTTGTTGACAGTGTTGTTTTTCCTAACTCCGCAATTAAAGTTCTCTGCCGTATGGATCGCTCTATTAGTTGTCATGGTGGTGTTCTGATTGCCTCTCATTGCCCTAACCTTGACATCCACCCCCTCTCCTTTGAGTCTTTTTCCTTTGACTTCTTTTGCGGTTGTGCTGTTGTTCTCAGTCATCACATTCTCTTCTCTGTGTTTACAACCATCCTTCCAGCAGTCCTTTTCGTATTCCCCTTGCTAATTTTCATCCATGCTTGCTTACTTTCATGATCAGTCTATCACTCTCTCTCGTCAACTTGGATTTCCCACTCCTCCTCATCTCCTCATCTGTGGTGACTTCAACCTCCCTAATGTTTGTTGGAATGCACTTGACTCTAATGACGCCTATGAATCCGCTGTTCTGGATCTTTTTGCTTCCTACTCTCTTGAACAACTTGTATTTTCTCCTACTTCCCGCTCCTCCCTTCTTGATTTGGTTTTTTGACACCTCTGTTGTCCCTATTCCGGTCGAACTGCCTGATCACTCATTTGTTCACTTCAGGCTGTCTGTCAATTCTATTACCCCATCTGCTTGTCCTGCCACTCCTCAATACGCTCGATCTCTAAATCCTGCTCTATCTTCTTCATTCCCCATTTTTAATGACTCTTTCTCTGCTGATGACTGGTACACCTTCCTTCAAGTTATTTCATCCTTTGTTCCTCGTCGTCGGAAAAATCGTATTTCCCTCCCTTTATATTTCTCATCCCTTACTGTACACTCTTTGAATAAACTCGAATCTTTCAAACGCTGTTAAAGTCCTTCCAATTCTTGAAAACTCTCTTCTCTCACCGAAGACGTCATCAACTTTATGGAACTCGACAAAATCGCTCTGTTGTCCAGCTTCTCATCTGGATCTCTTCAAGACTCTTATGCTTTCTTGCGTTCCCTGAATTGCAAACCTGACCTCCCCAGCTTGCAGTGGAACCATCTTTCTGCTTACTATGATCTGGAGAAAGCTGATCTCTTCAATGCCTATTTCTCCTCGAATTTTTCTGATCCTGTCTCTCTCTGTCCTGGACCTCCTGTCACTTCCCCTCTAATTCGCCTATGTGACATCGTCTTCAACGCCCATGGTTTTTCCCTCATGCTTAAGTCCTGCAAATTGTCTGGTCCTTGCTATCCTGATGGCGTCTCATCCTTTGTTATCCATGAAACTTCCTCAACTCTTTCCATCCATCTAAAGCATCTCTTCTCCTACATTTGCTCCTCTAAACGTTTTCCGCCTTGCTGGAAAACATCTTGGATCTCTCCACTTTTTAAATCCAATCAGCTTCCCTCCTCTCAAGTCACTTCTTATCGTCCAATAGCTATTCTTTCTAGGCTGTCAATCATCTTTGAGCGTCTTGTCTTTCGTTGTGTTCCCTAAAGTTCGTCACCTCTTCTCCGCTTCTCAGCATGGTGACCTTCCGGGTCGTTCTACCATCACTAACTTGCTCACTTTGATTGAAAACTGCTATTTCTACTCTGATCGCAATGATCCTGGTTGGTGGCCTTCTCGTGCTTTGTTCCACTCCATGGAACGTTTCCAGAAACGCGCTTTCAAATGGATTTCCTCTTTGGCCTATAAAGACGCTCTGCTGAAATTCTGCACTCTCCCGCTGTCACTCTACTTCCATGCCTGTGATCTCCTTCTGTTCAATCGACTACTGACTCGCAAATTGGATCTTGATTCTTTTGATTTCATTAAGTTCTCTAATTCCCGCTCCACTCGCCCTGATGATGTTGTCACCTTCTCCATTCGTCGTCCCAAGAAACATCGCACCCTTCACTCGTTTTTCAATCGTGTTTGTGCTTGTGCTAATTTCTTACTGACTCTAAATCTTCCAACTGCCATTTTTTCCTCGCCCATGACCTTCAAGAAATCTTTGATATCTTTCCTCTTCGATGCTCCTCAATCTCACTTTGACTACTCTTCCAGTTGTTCGTATTGCATCCCGTGTGGCTGCTCTCGTTGTCGATTGATTTGACTTTTTAATTCTTGTTTTGTTCCGCTCTAACCGGCTTAATAAAGTCTTTCATTATTATTATTATTATTATTTGTAAAATAAACTCAGTTTAGCACTGTATCTGCCAATTTGTATTAGTTCAAATAAGTCACTAATATCTGCAAACATATGTACTTAATGTAGCCTACTTTTTATTCAATAATTATTTTAGAATGCCATTAGTGTTGAATATAATTATTACGTCATATTTTTAGATTGTCTGAAAGTGTTGTTCTGTTATCTGCGTTGGGTAGCTGGTAAATTCTGACCGAATAATAATTCACTTCTGTGTTTTAATTGCTCATACAGAGAGGAAAGATGTAATTCTGGAACTTGTATTTTGATTATATCCCACTCAACAGACCTCGACCGCACTGCTACACATTAAAAAACAAACATTTACGGTTGATTTTTACTGCTAGTATATCAGTTCATATGCCTTTATTACGTTTGTGTTATTGGTGGCAACTTAAAAGCTTGCTTGCCAATGAAATACCGTGTAATTTTGTTTTAACAATAGGGTTATTATTAGAACGCTAGCTTAGGTTCAAAAAACGAGATTGTGATGTTTATAACATATTTGTATAATTTGTTACAATTGTCACATTGATATTTATAAACTATTGAAGAAACTAAGTCTTCAGGAATGCTGTTTTTGTTTTAAAACGATGTTCAGTTTTCAAAGTACTAAAAATTGGAATAACTCTTGATCTTTTGAGCATTTGATTGATATATACTAAGTTCTTTGACAATTTTTTGATTTTGCCCTTTTTAAAGTGGCAACTTAAAGAAAAAGTTGTATAATGATTTGAAATTTGAGTATCTAGAAATATTAATTTGTTGTCAATTTGTTTTTCCATTGTAAATTGAATTTCACTCATTTGATTGTTTAGATATTTTAAAAAATTATTTGCTTCATCTTGGTTGCTAAATAGAAAATCATGAATAATAAAATTTCTTTCAATTATGTCAATTGCAAATTGAGCCATGGTTGGGGCTAAGGGAGATCCCATAGACATACCATCAATTTGACTATATACATATATATATATATATATATATATATATATATAATGACATATTGTCTATCCTCGTGTAGTACGGATGCGTGATCCAGTAATAAAGTATACATCGAATAAAACACATAAACCTGGGTGGAAAAATATAATTATACGGGTAACTAGACAGTGCAAATGAATTAAAGATCGATGGATTAGAAAATATAATTCTAAACAATAGCAAAATACTAAATTTAATGCTGCCTGCTGCACTAAATATATATTGCCTGTTAATTTCTAGTTCAAATATCTCCACTAGTTATCTTTCACCTCGCATATAATAGCGCTAATAAAGGTGCATTCTTTGAATTTAATCGAAACCCACTACTATTTATTCCAAGTGCATGCATTTTAATCCACAATAAGCTCTTAAAATAACTTTAAATATGCTAACGCTGTCTTCGAAAAGACCCATAAATTTACATTCACCAATATATTTTAGGCCTATGTAACACCCACCAGGCATCTGCTCTTTCAAGCCACACAACGTATTCTCATCATTACACTTTGCCATAATATCTATTGCGATGATGAACTGATGTTTAAGTTTGACATACTCTGATATGAATTTTGCGAATGTTGTTCAAAGTGTAAACTGGATGATCGTCAATACTTTATTTTATGGCATTTGGACTTAAGTGCATGCACTTGGCTTAAATAGTATGGCGTTTGAATTGAAAAATCAACGGGAAATACTGTAGTATGTATTTTATGAACACAGGTCGGAAATGAACGATAGTTTTATTATTTTCTTATTTACAACTACGCAACGGCGATTGCTTTTGCTTTTGTTTATTAGACGACTTGGGCAAACTAATATAGTATTCTTTGCCAACTCTTATTTTCAAGTAGTTGAATATTTTTTGTTTATTGCTGTCGGTATGTACAACATGATTTATTATTTAATAGTCTTTATTCGTACTTATCTTGTAAAGCAATTAAATACTGAAATTAAAATATTATTAATTAGCAGCAAGGCAAATAATGAGCAATGATGATGATGCAATATTTGCCCCTTCCTGAATATAACAAAAAAATGTGAGGCCAAATTGTTTTTGAGATAATTAATAACTAAGGGTTAGAAAAAACTGAGAACTTTGTGAAGAATGGATTCACATATATTGTAAAATGTATTTTTTGATACTCTTCGAATCATATAATGCTTCTGATAAATGTCTTCTTAGTTTTTATTTCCAATTGTGCATTACATTATTTTTTTGTAGAAATTGGCATTGGCAAAAGCTAATTTTAACTGATTGTTGATAACATATTTTGTGATCAACTAGCTATTGTATATTTTTTCATACCTTTGGCCTTAATTTTTTATTTTGCCACTTTTGCTTCAATAAAAACAGCATAGCATTTGTGATTTCTATTAATTTCTCTCTAGTGGCATGCATTTAACATTGGTGTTTGTCATTAAAAATTTTATTTACATAATTAGTTTGGATGAATGCGTGCATTGTTTCACTATGCTTTGTTTTAGACAATGTTCGGATTAAGCATATTGATGGGATACGTGGTTGCATTAATGTACCGGATGCAGAAAACCGTCTTGCATGTGCTTACTGGGAAGTCAGAAATTGTTCGAATATTGGATAGAGATTATGATCACTATCACCTAGTTAAGAATCTTATTCGGTCATTACAATGCTCGCGCTTTAGAGCTATCAACAATGCTTTTACTTTTAAGAGTAATGTGCAGGCAAAGACTTCATATTCAGTGGGTAACGCGTGTACAATAGTATTTAAAATAAAAAATGTTACAATGATTCACAATCAAGAAAAGCTGCGCAGTGCCTTTATCAGCATGAACTCTTATTACACTTTAGTTGAACAAGTTTGTGATATTCAAAGAATCCGATATAATTCTGAAAATAGTGATCATGAATGTGATTTAATGGCGCTTTGGAAATCATTAAAACCAACAGAGGAGCTAGTTTCTAGAGACACAAAACAATGGCAAGAAATTGGGTTTCAAGGAACAGATCCGGCCACCGATTTCCGGGGAATGGGCATTTTGTCTTTAAAATGTTTGTTATATTTCTGCAAAAGAAACAATTGTGCCCAGGTGTTTCAACATAGTTTGCATCCAAAGTATGGTTACTTTTTCGCAATTGTTGGAATCGATATGACCAAACTCTGTTTCAATCTGCTTACCGATGGTCAGTTCGCCGCTTACTTCTATAATAAATCAATAGTTCCATATTCAATCACAGACTTCTATATTCTGTTTTCTGTAGTCTTTACCATGTTTGATGACTTTTGGCTGGAAGAGCATCCAGAAACAATAATGGAATTTAGCAGAATTCGTAGCAAGTTTTTAAAGAGATTACAAAATCTAATGACAAAAAATGAGACATGGTATACTTTAACAAGTGTGCGGTGAAATTTTAGTTATAGTAAAACAATTTCAATTAGCTTTATTCAAATATATTTTCAATAACATTTTTTAGATTCATGAATTTCCTATTTTATTTTTCTGACATGCTGTTCTAGAAAACGGTATCGTTACTAAAATAATTGCAAAAATTTTAAAGCTCAGATAAGACTTCCTTAACTTATAAAAGCTTATTGGATTAAACCATGGAGAACATAAGCAATGCAGCTAGTTGAAAACACATTTAAAATTTGTAATTATTCAATAAACGTTAACCAAGCTTAATGTGTTTTAATTACATTCGTAAACATTAAATCATGCTTGGATTTCGTTGTGCTAAATGCTTTCAGTTTTACATTTTTTGCATACGGGCTTTAAGAAAATTTATGAGAGAATGTATAATAGTCAAATGCGTACTATTATTGTCAGAGGACGAATCATTTCGTGTAGAATGTTATATGTTTCCCGAAATTTGTTTATTGTCCCAATTTATTTTATGCGCTATTGTACATGTCTTCTTTCAACACTATCTTCTGATTGTGCAGATTTTCGCTCAAAGTCGTTCTCTGATCGGTACTAAAGATCTGTGACGCCTAATTTTGTAGTCAATTCAATGAGCAATGTATTTCAAAAAAGTTAATGTCGAAGTACAAAATGAATCTTGACACGGAAATCAATTTCGCTTACCAGGAATCTAAAGTCGATGCTTCGTTCAGTAACATAAAAATTTTGATTTTGGCAGAAACTATCATGGGTTTCAGACGAGGCAATACCGCAATGATTGTTCGATAGCTAACAAATTTGTTACTTGATAAAATGTCACTCGATGACCGAGTATATAGTCAATGTTTTCCTGCCGATCTTGAAAATAATAATACAGTAATTGAAAATTTTGAGTTTGAATAAGACAATGTGAATTAATGACTGAATTGTGATTGAAGTTATACGATGATAGTTGAAACCATTGCAATTACATTCAATTCGTCCGTTCCACCATTAATTTATAGCTTAGCAATTGACAAAAATATATTGTTGTTTGCAGCGTATCAAATTAACTTGTGTTTGACACGTTCATTTTTATTGATAGTGTTTACAGCTCAATTGAAACTTGTAATTGAAAGAAGTGCTTTGATCTCAATTGGGCAAATATGATGGTTTTTCAAGCAATATTAGCGCAATTGACAAGCTTAATTGCGTAACATTTCGATTTCATTAGTTTTATTAATTGATCGTCCTTCGCAGGTGTTTAGAACCGAATTCGTCTTGATCGAGCGCTCGATTGTGAAGTAGTGTATTTTATGATAAGCTGTAAACACACCACAAAAGTCTGCAATTATTGCCTTATTTTTATTGTTTCTTGAACTCATTCTGTTTCTCAAATTCTCACCGACGACATTATTTAATTAGATTTTATCGATTCCCGATCTTGTTAATAACATTAGACAAACATTTGGAGATAACAAAGCATTTTTTGCTGTTATATAATTTCGCCTATTTACTATCTGCAACGTATTAGTAATAAGTGAGCTATTGTCAGAGTATTATTAGTAGAAAGAACCAATATTTTGAAAGTGGAAATAACCTTAATTCACCAAAATATTATTTTTTGGGATTATAGATTTCGTATGAATTATTTGATTGAACGCATAGTTCTCGGCTCACTAATGTTTTTTCTATTAATAGTTTGCATTAATCCCATTGCATTTATAAATGGGTAGTATATATAGGAATGATGCCAAATTAGCACAATCATTTTTAAGCTTTACACATTTACCAAAATATTAACTCTAACATTTATTTTTTGTGATTGGTTATTTACAATGCATATTAATAGGAAAAATGTTGATGTCATTGGTTAATTAATGATTTCATGTGAAATTTTGGTATGGTGTTACAATAATTTTACTCAGCACTATAAGTTTTTAGATTGAGGTAAGATTGCAATTCTCTTATGAATTGATAGCATTTTTTAATAATTTAGAGGTAATATACCGTGTATCTTTAGTTATTATGTTTCACTGAATGTCATTTGGTACCTTATTAAAAAAATTTATTCGGAATGCTTCATTAAAAAGCAAAGCTAAGCGTGCTTCAATTGCTGGGAGTAATTGGAGGCATAAATATATCGAAAAGGAGGACAGACCATTTAGAGATAAAATTTCGGTTGTTGTTAAAGGTGGCACTGGCGGTAATGGTTTGGCAAGACTCGGTGGAATTGGTGGATGTGGTGGCAATGTTTTCTTACAGTGTTCGTCAGAATCAAAATTTTCTTCTCTTGATTCGCCTATTCGTATTTCAGCTGCACATGGTCAATCATCTTCTCGTCTAAAAGTACTAATTGTTTGATTGAAAATCTTTATTATATGAACTTTAAATTTCTATGGTTTTTAATCTTTAGGATAACCAGTGCTTTTTTAATGTTCTTAACTGAAGCTTAAGAATAATTTTTTCTTGTTTTTTTCTATTCTCATATTACAATTTCAATCTTGAAAATACTTTCATCTTCATCTCTTAACCTGTTAGACTGTTTACCCCAACTACATTATTTTTCAACTTAAATATTTTATGCTTCTGCAAATTTTTTATTCGTGGCCCNTTCATAGTATGCTGGTTACGTTTGCTATATTGAAATTTAATTATAAAAATGACATAAAAAAGTAGAT
>CABFPE010000239.1:527391-548317 GCA_900660155.1 Hofstenia miamia
CTGGCGGTAATGGTTTGGCAAGACTCGGTGGAATTGGTGGATGTGGTGGCAATGTTTTCTTACAGTGTTCGTCAGAATCAAAATTTTCTTCTCTTGATTCGCCTATTCGTATTTCAGCTGCACATGGTCAATCATCTTCTCGTCTAAAAGTACTAATTGTTTGATTGAAAATCTTTATTATATGAACTTTAAATTTCTATGGTTTTTAATCTTTAGGATAACCAGTGCTTTTTTAATGTTCTTAACTGAAGCTTAAGAATAATTTTTTCTTGTTTTTTTCTATTCTCATATTACAATTTCAATCTTGAAAATACTTTCATCTTCATCTCTTAACCTGTTAGACTGTTTACCCCAACTACATTATTTTTCAACTTAAATATTTTATGCTTCTGCAAATTTTTTATTCGTGGCCCTTCTGATTTAAACAGCTGTTTCACCATACATTTTTACTTATACAAATGTGGCATATTTATAATGACACTCTGTTGTAATCATTAGATTTATAAAACTTTTTTAGAAAACATGTAGTTACAGGGGATTTTTTGGTGATTAAATGTATATCAAAGATCGAAATCCATTTCAACATGTAGTTGCTATTGAATCTGTTTTAGGTTCGCGGCGAAGATGGTGAAGATACATACTTCAAAGTGCCTAGAGGAACATGCTTAGTTCACACACGAACAAAAGAAACGCTTTGTGATTTAAATAGCGATGGTGATTTAATTCAGGTGGCGCGGGGAGGAACTGGTGGTTCACCTGAGTCTAATTGGCAAGTAGGTTAAATGTTTTTTATTTATGTAATGCCAAGTTTGAAACCCAGTTTGCTGTTATTGAATTTAGATATTTTTAGGTATGTTCATTGAGTTTTCTTTTCACACCAATATTATTAGCTTGAGTCCTCACACAGTTTTTAACTTGACCTGACTGTATTTGGCTAATAGCGAATTTGACCTGCTTTTAATATGTTCAATAAAACCCAAGCGTGTCAAGAGTTGAATCTATCGATAATTCATCAAACCTAAACCGAGAATTTTGAGCAGTATGACCGGTTTTAGCATTGACCTGGAACTGCTCTGATTATTTCTAAGTGAATTTCTAGAATCATTTCTGACGTTTTTGAATGTTCTGAATATTGCAGAATTTTTCGCTTTGCTTTCAGTTTTTAACCTGCTCGTTTTATTAATAAAACAACTTGTAAAACCCGTTTTATTTTTAAGGGTTCTAAAGGTACACGCGGAAGTTTTCTTCTGCTTCTTAAGCTGATCGCTGATGTTGGTTTCGTCGGATTTCCGAATGCTGGCAAATCGACTTTACTCCGTGGATTAAGCAGAGCAAAGCCAGCAGTTACTGCTTTCCCTTTCACCACAGTGCAGCCTAATATTGGAATTTTGAAATTCAATGACCTTCGTTCTATTTCGCTGGCTGATTTACCTGGCTTAATTGAAGTGCTCTATTAAATTGATTTGACAAACAACTAAAGCATTGTTTCGTATTTTATATATCTGTAATTATAGCCTGATATTTGTGTATAATTTGCTTACTAGTACTCCTTAAAAATATCCAGGTTCACCATTAAGAGCTATCCAAATGATTATTTTCTATTTTTTCAAATGCAATAGAGGTAACCGAAAATAACAATTTGTCAAATATAAAGATAACAACGAACATCTGTGTTTAAATTGTAAAATTTCAGTTATTTTTCACCCATCATAATTTCAACTACGAAAATTCAATGATTTCTATGTATGTATTAAATAGATAAATCACATTTTATTCCGTTGTTTAGTTTCAAAACAATACACATTAGTTTAATCTGAACAAATCATATTTATAAGGGTGCTCATCAAAATGTTGGTCTCGGTCATCAGTTTTTACGGCATGTTGAAAGAACGCATATGCTAATGTACATTGTAGATGTCAATGGGTTCAGGCTGACACACAATCATATTTTTCGATCTGGTCTTGACACACTTTTGCTTCTATTTAAAGAATTAGAGTTATATGATCCATGCCTTCTCTCCAAGCCTTCACTGTTAGTCCTGAATAAGGTAATTTCAATGTTTGTCTGTAATTTGCTAATTTGTATTTATTTTAATAAAACACATTAGAAAATTCTTCTTTAACATTTAATTATTGTGATTATATATATATATATATATATATATATATCCCTGAATTAGTGAAAATTTGACAGAAATCGGCTTATTAATTTAATTGGGAAACCCTTGCTACTTCCATTGGAACTTTAGTGATTATAACTTTAATTGTAGGCTTTTTTATTGCGAGGTTAGTTTTGAAAATAAAATTACACTAAGGAATGATTCTTTGGAATAATTCAAGCTCCACTTGATGAAAAAACAGCTCTATTTGTGTCCCTTGGGACTCGAACTCGCAAGGAACGAAACATTGGTAAATATTCATAAGCAAAGATGCCTCGGTTAACAACAGACCAAAGAGTGGATTTGTATCGAATACGCTAGGACAAACAATGTTTGTCAAGTAATAAGGCAACGCCCGGTAAGGTGGCATTGTATTTCAGCCCCGAGTAAGCCAACAATTAAAGCAACGTTGGAAAAGTTCGTGGCAGAAGGCACTTGCCACAATCTTAACAAAGGAAGAAGTGGTCGATTAAGAACTGTCAGAACGGAAGAAAATATAGATGTGGTCCGACAATCACTTTTGAAAGATGGTTTAAGATCAGCAAAAACAAATGGGCTCGGATTAAGTTGAAGCCGTTTTAATCGAATAGTCAATCTGGATATAAAATTTCACCCATACATACTAATGCGGAGGCACCAATTGAGAGAATGCTATTCACAACAACGTTTGGCGTTATGCAATCGATTTTTCAACACGACAAGGGCAGAATCCCGATTTCCTTGACCAACTAATCGTATCAGATGAAGCAATTTTCAGCTTAAACTCGGAAAGATTATAACATACGCAGCAAAAGTTGCTGGACATCCGCCTAATCATTACATTGAATTTTCTCAAGGCACCGACAAAGTGATGGTATGGGTTGGTTTGACTAGGACAGGTGTTGTTTTAGATCCATATTTTAACGAAAGAAATTTTGAATGTAGAGAATACTTGAGAATAATTCATTATAACATCATCCAAAGAGATTTTCTCATCCACAATATCGATAGCCATGTTGTGGTGGCAGCAAGACGGCGCTTCGTGCCACACAAGCAACTAACAATGCAGTATATTCGAGGTCAATTTCTCGGCCGATTAATGGGAAAACGCGGTGATTGGCCTGGCCCTCATGATCTCCTGAACTGGTAATTTTTTCTTTGGGGTTCTCTAAGGCAAACAATGTCGAACGTGTAGCGTGATCAGCAGAGAATTGCGTGAAGCAATCGTTTCTGCTTGTGAATCTTTGGTTCAAGAAATGATCCAAAATGCTTTTGATGGCAGTATCTCTAAAGCAAAAAAGTGCATTTTGGCTCAGATCATGCTTTTCCTGATGAGTAAACTAATATTAGTTAATCCTTTTGTACATAAACGCATTATTTTAGGAAGAATAAAAACAATCAACAAATTTAACTAAATTTTTTAATTTCATGTGCCGTTTTATGCTAGTTTTTGAAATTTTCAAAAATGGTAGTTTAACTTTTAATTTCAATTGCTCTGACAATATTGCACGTATAATTATAGTGTACGAGTGCTATCACAGGTGGATTCATGAAAGATGCAATTAAGTTTATTTTAGTTCGACGGCATTTATAGTTTTTACATTATATGAAATCAAACAGATAAAGGTTTTTTGGGACACGATATATATATATATATATATATATATATATATATATATGCCCGTTAAAGCCGAGATTTTTGAAAACTAAGGGCCACTTTATGGTGGACATTTCATGAGAAGTCAGCTGGATCCGGATTCGGGTAAAGCTATTGAACTTTTAAGAAGTGCCTACAATTCAAAATGTTTTCTATTTATTTGATAATTTGTAATTTAAGTTTCAAAACCATGATTATTTTGTAAATTATTTTGTAATAATAGAAATGGGTGCGATTTTTTATTTAGCGATTATCAATTAAAGAAATCCGGTCCTCACTGGTATTTGGGGCTTATTAAATTTGGTTTTCAACTTTTATATTTTTTAGAAATACATTTATTATGAGCATATTAAAATTCGTTGAAACTCGTGAATGTTTCAAGCCGATGAAATACATGAAATGCGTATTCTCGAACTATGTCTTTATGAATTTAAGGTGACGTTGAAATTCATCAAATATTAGTATCCAAAGAAAAAGGAAATCGTTGCTGATGTATGTTTGTTTTTGCAATGTTTCAAAATTCCCCAAAGTAGTTGCTGTTTTTATCTTAGTCTATAATTTTGCAATGTTTTTCTCTTGACTATATATTTTGCTAGTTTATCCAAGCCGCTATAATAGAAATTTATGATCTTCGACATTTCGAGATTCAATGTTGTTCGGTAATTTAGGTGGAAGACAACAGTTCTCAAGAACTTGCTGACAAAATTGAGGTGGATCTCAAATCTAGACATGTTCCTGAACATATGAAAGAATTTGAGCCGAAAATCTATCCCAATTTTCTTCGAATACATCATGTTTCAGCCCTGCAAAAAACTGGACTTGATACACTAAGTGATGAAATAAGAAAGCAATTAGACAACATCGCATTATCTAACGAGGTTGATTCTGATGTGTCTAGATCTTCGAACTTAATTCGTGTAGATATAACAGAACTTAGAAATCGCATACTTCGAGATAAATAATAAATTCTTTTGTATTTATGTATGCTTCTATAGTTTTTATTAAATGTAAATGTTGACCTTCCACAGTTTAAGTAAGGTTGGTGTGTACCTAAAGAAAAACGTAGATGTTAATTTTCAGTAAATATAATGTCAACTTCGGTTTTCATCAGACTTTTTACTTCAACTATTAAAAGTTCGTAACTTTTTGTTCTTGCATTTCGCTTTATTAATATAATTTGATTATGATTTTTGCTGTTTTTTGTGTTTTGGGTGCGTTCAAAATTTGAAAAGCAAATGTGTGGCGAACAAGCTCTAGAAACTGTGAGTAAGGAAGAAAAATGTCGATAGGGGATTTCTGATACGATCGTTAATGGTTTTGGTTTTTCACAATCGCGTGATTTATTTATTTTAGCTTATTTAAAATATATGTACACGTGTTAGAAACCATTAACATGACCTCTTATGCAGGGTTGCTGTTTTAAGTGTTTTTTTTTCGAATTAAACAAAAAAACATGTTTTTTTCGAAAAAACACGTTTTTTATGTTTTTTTCTTAAATATTAAAAAATAGAAATTGATTGCAAAACTATGAAAAAAATTTAGAATGCAATAATTCAGATGTTTACAAACTGTCTAGAATTTTTTTTAGTAATTATTTAAAATTAAAATGCATTATATAGTTATGCAATACTTCTAATTTTTTACAAATTGTAATCTCAACTCAATTTAACTTACAATGAGAAATTTCCTTTAGGTAGATGACCTTAAATATTATAACTACATTTCTCACCTAACCATATGCAGCCATTATTAAGGCTGACTAAGAAACTATGCTTCTCATTGGCAATAATCATTAGTAAACTAATGGCCATATTTCACAGCTTTTGTATAGCATCAATGAGCTCCTTTGGAATAGCAAGCTCATAAATGCGTTCAACCAGCGCTGAGTGTTGTGCACATGACACAATATGAGCTTGGCTGCTTTTACTGCTTCAGCCGCTAAAATAGTCTACAATTTTCCCACTCCCAACTTTCATTTATAAATGTATTATAGTGAAGTGCTACTAGCAAGGCAAAGTGTTATAATGATGTTGTCTTGGCAATAAATAAATCAGAATTGAATTATTCAAAGTCTTGCTAATATTTTCGTTAATTTTGTTGTTTGTTAATTGTAAATATCCAATCAAATTTATAAAATAGTTTGATTTGCAATATTATTATATGAAATGTTTAAATAAAACAACGTTCATTTACATGTATATGTATCATCTGTACCATTTTATGTCATTTTTAGCATTGCAAAGAAAAGCAAACAATGCTTTTCCCTCTTGTTTAAAACAGTGCAACCCTGCTTTCATGCGATCGTCATACTAGGAAATTGTTCTTTTATCCTGAAATAATAAATCTATGGTATTAACTTTTTCTTTTTGTTTTTAGAATTTTCCAATGTAAGTTCTTCAATGACAAATGGTAATTATTTCTGTTGGATTATCTTTCAAATAAGTATTGTTTAGTGTATTCGTTTGACGGTGTTTTTATCTTTGGTCTGCTTCTGATTTGTACTTGCGCCTATATTCAACGGGTTCCCAAACTTAAATCCATTCTACTTTCTGAAAAAAGCGGTTTCTTTGGAATATTTTATAAGTGTAAGTCTGTTTTCTACATTTTAAAAAAATTTTGGCGTTTGAAGCAAGCCTAACCCAGATATACATCTCAGAGTTTTAAACTTTTAGAATTTCAAAAAATCATATTTGATTATACGATATGCAGTCTTTAGCATTGACAAAGGAGGTGCCCCTGCTCGCACACCCTAGAACTTTAATATTAGAACGATTCATGTCTTTCATGAAAATATTTTCGCAGAGGTGTATTATAATAATAATTATCAAAAGTGAAATAAAAATTACAAATTCTTTCTTAAGTTCTCGTTTAGTGAAAACGATTTGTATTTGTATATAGGACAGTACATTTTGGAATGACAATGTTCGCCCAATCTTTCAGCCAATCGGTGATTTTGGAAATTCTAGTAATAATTAATAATTTTTGATGCCCTCATAGAGGTCTGCTTCGCTCTCTCATTTCGGCTTTATATAGACTATACTCACCGTGCATTGACTCTTTTTGTCGAGCTTTAAGAGAAATCATTTTGCGTACTTAGCTGCATTGTCTGGAAATAGTGTGTGTTCGGTCATGGTGATACCAAACCAGTTCATTTACCCTAAATCAATCTTAAGGACAGAAAACCATTTTTCTGAAGAAGATACTTATAAATTTGTTAGATACGACTAAAAATTTCTATAAAAGTCACGGTTTTTAACGCATAAGATTAGGTTTTAAGCTTATTAGAATAAAAATCAATGAGATTTTTGTAATTCTGCTTTGTTTGCAGTTTTGAGGAAATCACTTTTCTCTATAAAATTGTAATACACTTGGCACGTAATTATATTGATTTATCAAGCCTTCAAATGTTTTCAATTCAACAGACGATTTCGGCAAAGATTGTTTTTTTCCAAATTGAAGAAAGTATATAACGTTCAGTAAACGCGTATTTAGCTTCACAGGGATATGAAAGATTTTCTCTATTCACCTGCTGCACAATCCGAAATTTAACTAGAAATATAGAGAGTTCATTATTTCTTCTGTGATTTGCAAGTCATCACCTTCTATATCATCAAGCAAATTTAACTCATTTTCACTAACAGCTAACTAATATAAATGGCATTACCTACTTCGCTTTTTCATTTTTATTGCATGTATATTTCATTTTTTGATAAAATATCAGCCACCACTGCACTGTCTGAAGAAGCCAAATATTTGTTCAAGGTCATTTTGTTGGTCCAAGCATTATGTTTTCATATTGAGGTTCCGGTCTCCTGTGTAAGCGATCGGAATCGAGACTGCCGTCTAACAAAAATCCATGAACTTTGCTAAATTTCAGACATTCTCAAGGAAATTCAACTGCCAATAACGTGTTGTAAATAACAGATTGCAAATGATCATTTAATCGCTTACATCATAACAAAACCAATCAATGCACTAAATTCAATCAGAGTTCCAATTACCATGCACTGAGAACGCTTCCTTGCACTGAGGCTTGATTGATCAGTCAAAACAAATTCCATGGTAACTGGTGTCCGTTCTTCCTATTGTTACATTGCTCGGCGTCTAAATGGAGTTCAATTAGTGGTTGTATCTACAATCATAACCGATATTGTTAATTGAGAGTACTTGGATCACGTGCTTAACTGTTTGGAATAGTGCACGTCAGAAAAGGAGGTTATTAATGGTAACTTTGGTCTAGCCTTATCTAATATTGTCCATTCTAATCGTTGTCCAGATTCTACAATACATCTAATGACGGAAAAGGATTCAATAAGAACAAAATAAACCTTCTGGTTTCACCGTAAAATTTGTAAATCCCATAAGATTACACACACACCCACACACACAACCACATTACATTTGCTTAGATCAAATACATATTTCATACTTTTGGTACAACATTTCTGAGAAATATAAAAACAATAAAATTGAATATTCCCATAATGAGTTTACTTACTTGGACTAAAGTTACATTTCCTGATGGTGTTTACCAGTACAGAGATGTATCAGCATATATAAATAATTAAATTGTAGCAAATTATCATAAAACAAAAGAAAATACAGATAAACACGTTGATATTATATTTAATGAAAGTACTAATAAGGTGTTTATTTTCTTAGGTCCAAAAATGTTTTTTAGATTTGATGAAAAATTTGGTGAGTTATTAGGTTTTGTAGATGATGTTTGTAATAATATACTGCACATTACAAAAAGTATGGAATCACATCATGTTCCTAACATTACAAAAGAAATTGATAACATTTTAATTCATTGTTCTCTGATAAGTGATAGGATATATAATGGAAATTCTAGTGACATAGTATTTACTTTTCCTACAAACGATTTGGTATCAAGTTATCCATTTACAAAACAGCCTTTGCACAAACTTTTTAACAAAATCAACACAAATGAAATAAGAGTAATAAGAATATATATAACTGATTGCCAAAATCAAATTATTAAATTAAATGATACTCATGTTTATTTAGTATTTTTAATCAAATAAAATTATTCTTAATAAAATAAAATTATTTTTAATCAAATAAGATTAAACTTAATAAAATAAAATTATTTTTAAATTGCAAAAAAAGAAACTCTTTTTTTCTTATATAGACATGACTAAATCAAAGAAAACTTATGAAAACTATTTAAGGAAAACAAGTTTCTCACTGGGGAAGGAACTTCCCCCATAAAAGAAACTAATTTCAATAAACCACAGATAACAAACAATATTAAAACATTAGAAAACCCAAAAGTAACTAATAAACCTATTGAGTTCAGCGCAGAAACACCAAATGAACAAAAGGGAATGGATATACGATTGTTATTAAAAAAGATTCCCAAGATTGGGCCCCAGGAGTTTGACAATGTAAGGACAATGTAAGGCTATTGTGAAATTAATTTCACTCCTTAAGTGTAAGGAACTTTCCCGTTGAAAAAAGTTTTTCTTTTATCCTTATATAATAGAAATGACTGACTTGAGAAATGCAACAATTCTAGAACAAAATGAATACATTAGATTTGATCTCCAGACTCCAATTATAATTCCTGCAGCAGGTAATATTCAAAATAAAAACAATTATAAGTTTACAGTTGATAATTCTACAGATATAATTCCTTATGATTGGTTTAATGCTTATATAGATGTTAAATTTGAAATAGTTAAGTTTGATAATACAGGATTTGTTGTAGCAGATAATATAACAATTAGTGGTGATGTTTATTCACTTTTTAACAGAGTATTTGTGGAATATAATAATACTTCTACTACAAATATTACAAATTTTTCAAAAGTTGCCCATTTACACAACATTCTTGAGTAATCAGAATCTTATTTGAACACTGCACAAAATGAGTTCTTCTACAAGGACAACAATGATAAAGTAGAACTTCTTAAGGATGGAAAAGAAGTTAAAGCAATTTTTTATCTCTGTAAAGTTGATTTTTTTAGAGGGATAAGACATAGTATCTTACTTGCAGGCAAGGTTCAAATAAATCTTTAGTTAGCAAAAGATGACAATGTAATATTTAATCTAGTTGGAAATGGAAAACTAGTTGTCACTCAAGTGTGACTTTTGTCCCACAATTAGCATTCAATCCCAGGGGAAGAAAGATGTATTTAAATAGTTGTATAAATAATATAAGGGTGTATATAAGAAACACTTTAGAGGAATCTAATCATCTAAATCAGCAATCAGGCATAATTAGAATATGTAATTCAATACAAAAACCTAGATATGTTTTCATCTATAACATCACTGAAGATAAAATTAATGATCAAAATAATAATGAACTTGACTTTGATGCCTTCAATTCTACAGAAATTTCTTCATGTTAGTTAGAATTAGGAAATGATAATTTCTATCCACAAGTGGAAATTCATCCAACTAGTGAGTTTCCAAGACTTTATACAGAATTGGTATGATACAATGATGCTGTTAATGACTTTTCAACAGGTACATTTATTAAGCCTTCTGATTTTAAAGAGAAATGTGGAATAATTGTATTTGATTTATCTAAACAAAAAGATACATCTTGAAATTCTATCAATGAAATTAGATTTAGATATACTTTGCAAGGTGCTCCTGCAGATTCATTTAAATTCTATGCATTGATTATGTATGAACAAGACATATCTGTGAATACAACATCAAACCAAACTACTTTATCATTTTAGTAAAAAAATATTATCTTAAAGAAAGGGAAAACTTTGTTCTGCCCCTCTATGGGAATTTGTTCTCTCTCTCTATGGGAGCAAGGGGTTCTCTGTCATAAAATTAATTTTGGAAAAATATATTTTCTTTTTCCTTTATATACAAATGTAAAAATATAAGAACTATAATTTAATCTTAACTAATGGTCAATTTAATAAATTGAAAAAATTATTAAGAACTCTAGTCCCATAACTTGGGGTTAGTAATTCTAACCAAAGAACTTCCCTTCAATTTCTTCTAACAGAAAGTCCAATTAACCAGTTAGAAAAAGCTAAGAAAATATATAAGGCTTGTGATATTAAAATTTTTACAGCACAACTTAATTCATTGAAAAAAGTGGTGGTGCTTTGGCCTCTTTACTTATTTCAGCTGCTCCATTAATTGGACGGTATGCAGTATCACCATTAGTTACTGATGCAATGAGAGGTTTTTGGAAAAGGTTTAAAAACAGGCAATCCCAGGAAAAGAATGTGATTAAATATAACCAAAGTTTAAATTTCAGTAATCATCTTTCAAATTATGATATTTTACCATTTATGAAGAATATTATAACCTTTCATGGGATCTTTTCTGGATTTTATGTTTGTAATTAAGACTATTCATTAAATACTGGCACACATTGGATAGAATTCTACTACTTTAGGAATTTAGTGCTGCCAAACTTTTGTTACTTTGATCGTTTTGGCCTACCTCCATTTCAAAGTATTTTTTCAATATTTAAAGGACAATATAGTGTACAACAGTTCACATTATCAAGAAAGTTCTAGCATATTATGCGGATACTATTGTATTTGGTTTATGTATGAAAGATGTAAGGGAAAAGATTATTTCTTAATACTAAATGATCTTTACAAAAGAAAGTGTCACAGATAAAAATGAAGAATATATTAAGAACTATTCTCTAAACTAAATGGGATTTAATAACACAGCCCTGCGTGTGGAAAATTTTTTTTGCGGTTTTGAGTTTATTTGCCGATTCTTATGTATTTTGATGCACAGAATTCAAATCTGGTCTTAGTTTTCCTGCATCACGTCACGTTTTTTAACAAAACTGGTTTTATTGCAAATGTAAACAAATTATGTAAAAAAGGTAATTGTAGGTGGAAAAAGTTTTTAGAAACACAAATTTCAATTATTTGATGAAATATTAAACATTATTTAAAGAGAAATAATTATTTCGTAGTATATATAAAATTAAACTAGAACACTAATTTGGTAAAAACGAAGCTTTTAAGGATTTTCTCTTATGTTTTTCTGAAGGTGAATCTCTTTTTAAGCACCAACAATAGTCAGAAAGCATGTTGACGTCCTATCTTCCCTGGTATCTTTCTTCCATGCACTTAATATCTTGGTGAAACCTTTCCCCTTGCTCTTCACTATAATCACCACAATTTTCTGGGAAATAATCGAGATGTGATCTTAGAAAATGAAGCTTTATTGACATTCTCACACCTAAGCTTTGAAAGTTTTGGATATTGCCTTCCACGATGGCTTCATATTTTAGGCTTTTATGATTGCCTAAAAAATTAAGAGTGAGAGACTTAAAGGAGCTCCATGCATTTCTTTCAGCTTCTGTCATTACTATTGGAAATTCGTCATCTTTCATTAATGTTCTTATTTGAGGTCCATCAAAAATACCAGCAGCAAGTTTAGCATCACTGACTTTTGGAAATTTTTTGGCCAAGAAAATAAATGCATGGCTTTCTTTATTTAAAGCTTTTACAAAACTTCTCATTAATCCTAATTTAATATGCAGGGGCGGAAGGAGAATTCTATTCCAATTGACTAGTGGTTGATGTAGTACGTTATAATTCCCAGGGTTAAAATGTTCTCGGGCTGGCCATTCTTGTTTCTGGTAGTGCTGATCATCTGCTCTGCTGTCCCATAAACAAAGAAAGCATGGATGCTTTGTGTACCCTCCTTGCATTCCTAGTATTAAAGTGACAACCTTTAAATCTCCACAGATCTTCCAATTGTGGAAATCGTAATTCAAAGCGTCAAGCAGGGTCTTCATAGTTTCATAGTTCTCTGTTAAATGAACTGAATGTGCCACAGGAACAGATGCAACCTTATTTTTAATATGCAGCAACACAGCTTTTAAACTTCTAATTGAAGAATCTATAAATAGTCTCCATTCATCTGCTGCATATGTTATACCTAAAGCTTCAACTAACCCCTTCACATTCGTGCAGTACACCAGATTATTGTTTTCACTGGCAGCAAAAACTTTCGAAATTCTTTATCTCTATGCCTGTACCAATAATGCATGTATAGTCATCAATATTTTTCTTAGAATTACAATATTTTAAATAAATAGCTAATTTATTATCGCAACAACGGGATTAATTGCATTATCTACTTTTATGGGACAAATTTTTGCCATTATCATTGATTTTGTATATTGTTTCCTGAAAAATGATGAATTTTAAGACTATTTTTACATAATACTATGCATCTTATTATTATATTTGTTTAGGAAATTTATCACAATTCTGAACTATTTGTATTAAGTTATAAGCATATTGAGTGCTTGTTTTATAAGAGAAGTGAAGNAGAGTCTCGATCCAAGTAGCTGGGCAGATTCCTTTGACAGACCCAAGTCCCTAGTTAAGTCATTCAGTTGATGCTGATTTAAAGGCTTGGGATGGTCCACTTCAAAAGATGAAGGCACGAATGAAGTAGAGGTGGTCTATTGCTTCTTCTTCCTCTTCACTCTCTCTAAAAATTTCTTCTAGATTTTCTGGGAGTTTGGGAATAGGTACCTCAGAACTGTGGTTAACTGGTCGTCTTGCAGATGGTACGTCAGGATAAACAACACAGTGCTTGTTTTTTTTGTTTACACCAGTTACATTAGTAAGACAAAAATAGCAATCAGTTAAATGGTCTTTGTTTTCTCGCCATTGCATTGGAATACCAAACGGAAGAGATTTCTTTTGTCCTTTCCTCCAATGCCTAAAATTTTCTATACAAGTCTTGCAACAATAGTGAGGGGCAAAATTTTTATCTTGATCGCCCAATTTCATTCCAAAGTAAGCTTGGTAGGTAACCTTAACAAATGCAGTTATACCCATTCGCTGACCAGATAACATCACTTGTCCACAAATATAGCAAAATTTATTTGGGTCATTTTTGCATTTTCTATTCATTTTTAGGCTATTCTTTTAAAGCAAGACAAACAAGACAAAAAGCAAAAACAAACTGACGCGACTAATGGCTAATCAATCAATGGCAACAGTTAGCATATTAGCTATTCCGTCAAAAAATAGTGCATCAATATCTCTTGTGCACCAATATTAGTTTATACTATTGCGACTTTTATTTATTACTAAAGATCTGAAACAAAGTAGTGAATTTCAATATTTTGATGACATTCTGCATAATATTAGTTTGGAATCTGTCTAAAAGTACTATATTTGGATGACTTCATCTCTATACATTATGGCTTTCTTCCTTGCCTTTCTTATTTTAAATAAATAGCTAAGCCATCTTGTTGAATTTCTATACTAACTAATACAACTTCTGAAAGCCATTGCTCTGTCAATTCTTATCCAATTCCTTAGCTCTTTTCACCATTCTTTAGAGCTCCCTTAATTTTATATCCCAATATCTATATTATATTTTTAATTAATATTCCTTTTCCGTTATTAAAGCTTTAATTTATTATAACTTTCTTTCTAGCGCTTTTCGACTATATCAACTGATCGATTTCGGAACCCTATTTCTCCGCGAGTTTTGATCTCATGGATTAGGTTTATACATCAAAATGTAGAAAATTCCTTGCTCCATGTGAAACTATTCTTTGTTTTTTGAATATATCAATTCTCATTCAGTAGCATCGACCAATAGAATATATAAATGCATGTATAGTCATCAATATTTTTCTTAGAATTACAATATTTTAAATAAATAGCTAATTTAATATCGCAACAACGGGATTTATTGCATTATCTACTTTTATGGGACAAATTTTTGCCATTATCATTGATTTTTTATATTGTTTCCTGAAAAATGATGAATTTAAGACTATTTTTACATAATACTATGCATCTTATTATTATATTTGTTCAGGAAATTTATCACAATTCTGAACTATTTGTATTAAGTTATAAGCAAATTGAGTGCTTGTTTTATAAGAGAAGTGAAGAGAATAAGCAAAAATATTGGATTTTACAGAAAATGGAATGTTGCATTAGGTACCGGTATGCAAAAAATGTTGATAAATTTGAATTTACCACATCAAAATTAGTAAGAATTAGCTAAAAAATCCCAGACCGCAAAAATGTGGCAGACCAGTATTATAATAGGGTAATACCTGAAGTTACACATTCTTATCAAGTAGGTTACAGTAATGATATAGAAACAGAAATCTAAATTTTAAGATATAAAATAAATCAAATTGAAAATAATAAGTTAGATATATCAGAGTATAATCTTTTCAATAGATTTAAATATATGCAACAGGAAAATTATAAATGTTCGTGAAGGTGAAGAAAGAAGAGACACTATTCGAATGACATTGAATTAAATAGTATTTTAAAACGTAATACTAATGACAGTGATAATATTAAAGGTATGACATTTGATACAGAATTTAAGAACACTGATAATTCTGATTGGCCATATTGCCAATATAAGGTGGTTGGTACACAAGCATTCTTTAGAGGGATTTCTCAATGGAATAAGCACAACTTGCAAAATCGTGCAAATATAATTAAAATTAATCAAGAACTTGCATATAGTTTAGACTATAATAAATTAATATTTGGACTAGCTACATCAAAGGGTATAATTCAGTGTGAGGCTTTCACATGAGAATGGTCCGTCTTGGCTGTTTGCAAGTGATGCAGGGCTAATGAAATGGATTAGCTTGCAAAATTTGACATATTTCCTTCCAAGGACAAATTATTGACATTAATATTTTTTTTCTTAAAGGTAATTATATTACCTGTGGAATAAGGAAAACCAAGGTTCTCTGTTGTGAAATTAATTTCACTCCTTCTTATATAGAAAATCAATAAATTAGATTTAAAATTGTAAGTGAACCAATTATATTGACAACAGTAAACAATACCACTACAGGCAAAAACAAAAAACTTATGGATGTATACAGAATGTTTAATTTATGGGTTGTTCAAAATTGAATGAAACAAAGAAATGTGAATTAACCAGTCCAAAAGAAGTAATCAAGTATGTAGTAAATAACTTTGAAATTCAAAAATTTAATTATCCTAAATTAAACTCTGTGATTCTCAAGTCTTGTTGAGCTTACCAACTTCTATATATGGTTAATTTTGAGAAGAACATTTCAATAAGTGATATACTAGATAAATTCGACCAGGAACTCAGTCTGATTGGTACAGGAGAGGGATATTTAACAAGCCTATTTAATATTTATTTGGAAGTTTCCACTATTGTCATATACATTCAATTCTTCATGATAGCTATGGCAGATGTTATAATGATTGAGTAGGGGCTATTGTTATGCAATTTAAAATACTTGTAATTTCTTAAAGAAAAACCCTTTGTTAGGACATCTGACAGGCTTTATGTTCTGCCTGAAAAATAATCTGTAAGATGGATTTTGTTCTATTTTGGCATTGATAGCAAATAATTATAATATTAAATGACATTGGCAATTTATTAGAAATATTGAACATGTGATCATATGGATTAGATATTCATAGGTAGTTTATTTTTAATTATTTTAAAATGTTAAATTAAATTTGATTGACAACTGCATATTAATATCAATTAACAACATATGTTATAATACTTTCGAATAAGTGCATATTATTGACATAGTACTGTCGTAAGTCCTTCTAAGGAAAAATTTTTTTTATCAACAATATTTTTGTTATGATATAATTATTTGTTAAAAAAATAGAATTTAATCACTTAAACTTTTCAGGTCTAAGTGTTTCAAATATTAATCATTAACCATTATTATTTTCTATTTCTGAATACAAAACAATAAGAAAAAACAATAAATTTTACAAAGTATTCGATTACCTTGTGCACTCATGAATCTAAATGAATTGAAACATAGATAAAAATAGTTCTGGTGAACAATTTGTATGAAATCATTCAAAAATAAACAAATTCCCACGACTGTTCAATAAAAAAATAAGGAAAGAAATTAACAAATTCCCACGTCCAGTCTATAAACAAAGAAGATTTCAATGGGCAAAATTTATTTGAAATAATTTGAAATAAGTAAGATGTTTTTAAAAAATAATTATGCAAGTTGAAAACATTATTTTCACTTAAAAAAAATCAAATTTTCCGTTTTAAGAATTTGAAAATTAATGCTAACTAAAAAATCTTATAGCGACCATATATATAATACAAATATATGTTTTATGCAATGTGATAAATAAATAATTGAATGCTTTATGTACGAAATCAAATTTCAAAATTAAGTTAACTTATTAATGATTTTTGTTGAAGAAGCGCTGAGGTAAATTTGAGTTCAACACTTCAGATTTTATAAATGACACTTGTAAAATATACTGTGGAGATATCGATTTTTAATTTGCCTTCTTCTAAGCATTTACTTACAAGTTTAATATTGCCCAACATCTTTTTTAAGGATTGCAAAATTTTACCCTTTTACATTAGCAAAAACAGATTCTTATGAGTAGTTGCTCCTTCAGCAGAAACTACTTTTTCCAAGGATAGTATGTACTCTTCTTCTGAAGCTCCTTCACAAATCTCTAAGTCTTCATAAAGGTTATGGCGAAGATTTTGAGTAGATATGTGTTGCCTAAGAATATTTTTAATATCTCACCTTTTTTTGGTTTATGTGTGAAATTAAGCGAATCCTCTGTCAATTCAGTCTCTTTTAAAAAAGGCAGTTCATGTTCCTCACCGATATCTTTAACCAAAAAGTATTAAATTTGTTTTTTACTTCTTGGTATGATTTTCGCCACATTGGAAGAAAATTTATAAAAATCCCGCTGACGTTTTGTATTTGATGTCATTATGTGACTTTACAGAATGAATTTTGAAAAGAAATAAAAATGCACATCTGAAGTATTGAATTGGAATCATGTGCCATCACTGAAAAGACTTTCTTTAGAGAAAATTGAATATTAACGCTTTGCAAAAGAAACAGATGTGTTAAATTTTAATAAATGTCGGATGTGGTTAGCTAGGTTTTTTTAATATGACTTGGATCCAAGTTTTCCATATCAAATTGTTTTATTCTAACTGTTATGTTGCATAGACTTTTAGATATAGATGTAACATTTTTAGTTTATAAAATACCTAAAAACTTAATATTTTCAAACATTCTAATATTTTGCTTTTTAAATACTTTAGGCCGCAAAAGGCAGATTTTATAAAAAATGCAAAAAAATTGCTCAAAAACATATTGGTGCATAGTTTAAAAGGGGGTATAATTGAATAATTATAATAATACACCAGTCAGAACTATTTAGAGTCTTTTGCATGATGCAAATTTGATGTATTTGAGATTTTTTGAATTTATAATGCTGAATGGAATCTAAAATATGAACTAACATTTGAATTTGAAAAATTATTATCTTTATTTAAATTTCTATAACATCAAAGAAATATGAGGAGATAAAATTTACAATTTAAGATGAGATGTCTGTAAGAATAGCTATTGGTTTAAAACTTGCTAAACCACTGAGTGCATAAGTTAGAAGAATCATGAGTTATTGAACACCATGGGGAGAACAGATGTCGAACCAGTAAAGATGCTTGAGTCTAAAATGAAGGCTGATGCTGAAGCAAAAACTATGTTTTCATCAGCCCATGCTTTTGAATGATATCAACTCAACAGAAGGAACTTATTTCAGAGATTGACATAGAACGAAAGGAGAGTGAAAATGTGAATAAAGAAAGAAAGATAATTGTTAAATAATTCAATTAAAACGTATTGAAATAATGGCAAAAAATGAATTTATTAATCAGTGGTGCTGTGTTTTCTTTCTGAAATACACACCGCTTGCCACGATAGGATGCCCGCAGGTTTATTCGAGGTTGAGCCAGAGTTGGAGCAGTAAGATGTGTCAATTGATATTTGTATCTGAATGTCTTTCTGCATCCTTCAAATTTATTCTGAGCGTCCCCTTCCATTATTATTAAAATACAAGGGCTCCAGTTGCTTTATTTGAATGAGGTCTCCCAAATTTCAAGCGTAAATCTTATACATTATATGTTCAGTATTATAAACAGGTTCTCTTAATGTTATTAGTAAGTTCCATAGAAAACTAAAGTAAAATTACCCTATCAAAAAGCAGAACAACTCCGTTTGTAGCAAAATTTAGGAGAGATTCCAGAATATAAATGTAATTATTATTCGAATTGCAATACTGTAAATTGCTCATAGTATAATATTTTTTTCGAACTTTAGATTTTAATAGAAATTCCTCCCAAACTAAGCAAAGTATTCCCTGTTTATAATAAGATAAAACAAGAATATTTTTTATAATTTTGGCCGGTAATTTTACCGGCCTTTCATGAAATTTAAAAATGGCTGCAGTCCGGTAAATTGCCGGCCCCGGCCCAACAGGCCTCGGCCGGCCGGTAGCCGGTTCCATCTCTGGGTTGAGCACAGTCAAGCGATGAAAGACATGAACTTAAGTAACAGTTTTCTAACGGCGAAAGATAAAACAATTAGCCCTTTTGTATTTTGTACAATTGAGATTCTGAATGTACATGTATTTTGTACAGCATGCAACACTCGTGTTTTTATATTCATTCCAATTTAGCAATATTATTTTAGATAAACTACTAATATGTCTGTTTATGGATTTCACTAACATTTTATCACACAGTTCAAAATAATATTACTGTTTTCTTGTACTGATATGCTTCGTGGTTTAAATATAATACATTGAACTTTAATAAATTTCTTCATATTTTGTTGATTATTTTCAGATGTGTCCCATCATTTACATTATTGATGTCGCATAATTTACATTGTCCGTGATTCTTGTTCAAGACATAAGTATGCCTTTTTAAAATCAAAGGAAATATTGCTGCATAGATATATGATCATCATTATGCACATGCTTTGAAACTCAACCAATTCGCAGAACTTTTGACAATTCAAAAACAAAACTGAAAATTCAAAATCTCCAATGTCTCATCACTTTACACTTAATAACTCCTAAGCTCTAAATGAAAGGACAAGCCATTTTATACTATTTGAGACTTAAGAAAATTCTCTATCAGAAATGTCTACAAATGCAAGAAAGGCAACAAATATGCGTGCATAGCGTACAAGAAACCACTTCAACTGTCCTATCATTATTTATGAACATGCACATATACAATATATACATCAGAATAATATTACAATGTCTCAGGTTACTACATAACAAAAGAAATTGAGTGAATTCCGCAGCTTCTATTTTTGTTAGTGATCTTGATTTTTAACATAGCATGCCAATGGTTTTGTAGAAATTCCACTCGAATTGAAAAATTTTTGGTTTCCTAAATTTTTAAATAGAAATGAAATTTCGTTTTTCCATAATTTGTGTTCATTTATAATGGATATTGTAGTGTAATTTTTTTGTTTAGCATCAGTAATTGGTACAAGGCTCCATTTTGTAGTATCAGCTTGCTGTCTCCTCTCAGCATTTTATTTAATCTTTCTGCAGTGATGGATTTACAATCACGCCTGGATAGTGTTTTTGGCAACTTAGTTGAAGGGAAAACATCTACCAGTAATCCTATCACATTTAATGGCGAATGTAACTCAACCAGAAGACAGTGTATAGACGGTTACAGTGAATTGTTTTCTTACTTAAAGGATTCTGAAGATGGAGGTCAAATTTTGACATTTCTAAAGAAATATCAAATAATGATCTAATTACCAATTTCCCCATCATTTTTATTTCTGTATTAATTTCGAGTAAAACCAGAGAAATTAGTTTTTAAATATAAAATATAGAATCTCATTTACACTTTGTCGATATTTAATTCATGTTACAGTAACTATGTGAAATTGCTAATTCACCTAACTAATTTCATAAAAACTCTAGAATGTCTGGATATTTCATATACTTACTGAAAAAATACTAACCCTAAACCCAGCCCTTCAAATTTTTTCGACGCGATTCATATATGAATGACACACAAATTATACAAATTGCCTTTTTTCTGCACAAATTTTGTGATTCATGTGTGTATTACACCATATTTTGTCATACAACCAATTTTACCTATTCTACACGTCTTTGTAGCATTGCATTAAAGATGGAAACATAAAAAATTGGCATTTTTAAGTTTTGAAACTTGTGGTGAAATAGAAATTTTACAAATTCACTAACATATTTCATTGGCTGTACTCCTTAGTGGTTCTATGCACTGTACATATTGGGAAATTCATATATATATATAT
>CABFPE010000239.1:554618-575282 GCA_900660155.1 Hofstenia miamia
TAATCACAACATACTTATTGAAAAACTATCTTACTTAGGATTTTCTTGTAATAGTAAGCAATTGATAACTAGTTACCTTAACCAAAGATTCCAGAGAGTTAAATTAAACGATATTTTTTCTGATTGGTTACCGGTTTACAATGGGGTGCCTCAAGGAACGATTCTAGGTCCTCTTCTTTTTAGTATATATGTAAATGACATGCAGTCAATAACCAATTGCAATCTAATTCAATATGCCGATGACACCTGCATCTTCAGCGATAATACATCATTGCACTCAGCAGTGGAATCAATAGAATTCATTTGCAGCAAATTGTCAAAATATTTTTCAATGCATAAGTTGCTAATTAATGAAGCTAAGACGGAATTTTGGATTTTGCAGCCAAATAAAAATAACTACGATGTTTCCAAAATGACTTTGAAAATTAATACTGTTAATGTACCTATTGTAGACACTTTCAAGTACTTAGGCGCAGAGCCAGATTAACATCATGGGGGCCCTGAGGCAATCCAGTTGTGGGGCCCCAGACAACTTAATATTATAATGTTGAAAATATGTCGGATACTTTTGATTGATCATTACATACTAATGTTTCAAAAACTCTCCAATCTCATCTAAATTTTCAGAAAAATTTGTAACGTTTATTGGAATAAGTTTAATTTGACTGAAGATTGTTATTAATTGAATTCTAAATATTTACATGTATTTATAGATTGTCAACTTGTCATCTAGTTCTACAATATAATAAATAAAATAATTTGAACAAAAGGATAGAATGGATTTAAAATGTACTATATATATATATATATAATGGACCAAAATAAACAGATACCAAAATAAATTTTATCATTTTTTCACTGAAATTCTTCAAAATTTCAAGATGGATAAAAATTTCCTTTTTCGTGTGTATACGACTGTTTTACTAAAATCATATTTTCAGCAAACATCACGCTCAAAGCATCTAAGCATTGCTGATGATTCATTGATGTCCTCATGTTTTTTTTGATCAGTTCAAAAAAACATTCTCATGTACATAATGGTAGTGTTAGAAATAGCCTAAGAAACAGCAATGTTTGGGAGGGTAGTAAGTGCCATGGGTGTTGAAATTAAGTATTGCATTATTGACTTTGGGGAACTTTTTAACGAACCTTCAATTGTTGGCGAAAAGTCACTCTTAAAGAAAATTCATCCTGACAATTCTGATCTAAATCAGCAGGGTAGCGTCTCAATAATCTATTAATCTCAACAACATTTGTAGATTATTCCGGGTTAGAAAAATCAATGACCACCTTGAAGTCTGTAACAATCTTATAAGATTCCATTCACGCCTGTATTTCTTGATACAGCTTGTCTTGTATCACATTTTATGTTTCAACCAGAGCATGTCACTACCTGATAGAACAACATTGTCACTGCCGTTATCATCAAAAAATCTTTTTGTACTGTGTAAGCTAATTTATGCACGATTGAGGCATTAATTGCTGGGTGCATAAAAACTAAGAAAAATCACATCATCTTTATTCATATTTATGTTATTTCAAAAACATTATTTTGAAATTTAATTAAAATTCGAATATATAGTTTAAATTTCGAAATTTCTTTACTGATATTAGCCAAAACATGTTCCTTATAGGTGTAGTGTATGTAATCCTATGATTTCTGCTAAAAAAATTTTGCCTGTTGCTTTTAAAGCTATGTACTAAAATTAATGCATGTTAGGGAGAGCTTGCTTTAACTGAATAGGTTAACCATTAACATTTTACATTTTAAAAAATTTTATAGTCTAGCAGTGCTTTTATTAAATAGTAAAATTTTGCAAAATTTGGTAAAAAAAATTAGTAAAATTTTACTAAATCTTGGTAAATTTTGCAACGGAGTTGTAAGAATTTGCCAATATCTTACCAAATTCTTATCAAGTTTCTTAATTTCCTTTGATTAGGGGAGCTCTATCATAGAGAATATAATTACTGGAGTATTTATCACAAGCACAGAATTAACAATGCTACTTTTGTTTCTGTGGTGATTCGATTATTCAAGTGATATTTAACTTTTTTGAGACTCATTCATTTAGGATTTTGTAAGTTTGGGGGGCCCCTAAAAGCGGGGGGCCCTGAGACAGTTGCCTCCACTGCCTCCGCCTTAATCCGGCCCTGCTTAGGCGTAACCATTGACTCAAAGTTAAAGTTCAACACTCACATTAACATAACAGTTAGAAAACTAGCTATAGGTATAAAAAGTATGACACTAGTAGTTAAGCAGTTACCACCTTGTGCAATTATTCAATTCTTCCATGCTTTTATCATGAGCCACCTTAATTATGCAAACATCTTATTTACTGATTTAAGTGATGTGCTTTATAGAAAACTTGACATTCAATTAAAATGGGCACTGAATTTCTCAGCAAAAAATTCATCTAAAACTAAACATTACATTTCTAGGTCAATTCTCTTTCCAAAACAACTCGTCATTTTAAATACCTTGCTAACATTTTTCAAACTAGTAAAAAATCTACCGCCTTATAATTCAATTAAATTCCCGGGATTTGCGTATAAACAGAATTCAAGATCTAAAATTTTTACATGTGTTAAGTATAAGAAAAAAGTTTTGAAGAAATCTTTCATTAATGTCGCAATTCGAACCTGGAATTCGCTACCTAAAGAAATTAAAAGCATTGAAAAATTGAAACCTTTTAAAAACTGTTTAAAAATCTTCCTTAAGCAAAAATATATTTTAGTTACATCATGGTTAGGATTTAAATTTTACAACAATGACTGTATATGATCTCGTCATTAAAATAGCAATATAAAGTAATTCATCCATAGCCTGTAAGAATTGTTACTTTTTGTAATGTATGTTGATTTGTAGATTGGTTACTTTTTTGTAATTTATGACGCTATTCAGATAAATTATCAGTTATTGAATTGTAAACATTTATCTGAATATAGAATCTCTTATCTTATCTTATCTTATCTTTATAAATGGATGGAAAAATTGAATTATTGCACAGGGTGGTAGTTCATGCTCATTTTACAACCAAGTGTCCATTGGGAAGCACATACTTGTTTTGAGAACAAAAATGAATTTCCCCAAAAGCTGCCTCTTGAAAATAAGTTTACTGTGAGAACTAGTTAATAAACTAATCATTTGTTTCTTAATATACCCAACTTATGTCTAGCAAATCAAAATAATACAGAAATTGTTAGGTAAGATTAGTAAAAATGGGCATAAAATGGGCTGAATTAGTAATGATTTAAGTGGACTGTGTAGGATTCGAGTTAGGCTGAGTGGATTTTGGCCAAGGTTTTCTGCCATTGCCCATCTTTGGTTTCACTTACAGTAATGCCCATAGCAAAGAAAAACTCAATGATTAATTCATCTCATTTGAATAGCATGGAAATTGTTTGAATTAATCTGCAATGCTGCTGTTTGTATATTTTTTTTTAGTTGGTTATAAAACACAATAGGCTTGCTTTGATCATTTTATTTGAAAGAGAAAATGTGCTAGATTGAAAGGCAAAATTCAAAGTGAATACTGTACTTGTGAGCACATATGGAAACTTGCAATGCCAAAACAATATTTAGAAAACCCGTGCTCTGCCATGTCTAAAAATAATTATACAATGCTTCCAAAAAAAACTGCACCTACCTCTAAACTCTTTATGATGTCCTTAGTGGTGACAATGTAGAGAGTAAGTTGAAATTCAGTATGGGTTTTAGCTCTACCACTACTTCATTTTCAAATTCCTTCCTCTTGATTACATGACTAGACATCTCAATCACACACATAATTGCAACAGAGGTTTGAGGCCTCCTGTGATCATTGCTTTATAGATGATTCCAAAATATCATGATTAATATCAATTGATGTACTGCTTTGATCAGGTCCTAAATCAACTATTGAGATGGTGCTTTGCCTACCAATTCTTTGGTTTAATTCACTCTATTGTTTGAAATATTTATAATTTGAACACTGTGTAAGAGTGAGTTAGATTTGTTTTTTATGAAGTTGTGAAAATAGGCATTAGTGCTTGCCTTAAATGATTTAGTTAAAAATAAGCCTGATCCATCTCTTCATTGGAACTAATTCAAAAGGATGATGTTTTATCTCATTAGTTGATGCATAACAAAGACCCAGTGGTAAACAGGTCATCACTAAGAGCACTTTTCAATTTGTAACCAGTATTCCTTGTGAGTCAATTAAGCACATAATTGCCTTCCCTATCATTTATTGTATACTCATTTTGTCAATTTTTCATTATTATTGATAATATGAAAAACTCTCCTGATTGCACTTGCATAACCCTAACAGAATGAATGAACAAAGGGCATTGAAAAATACTTTATAATTTCCCATGATAGCTAGGGATCAGCTTTTATGTAATGTCAGAAACAGAAATTTGCAGTACATTGAGCAACTATTGTCAGTAGATGCATAAATTTTCAGTTTAGGAATGTTACACAGTCCTATCAGATAAATCAAGTCTTTCAAAAGCTCCTAAATTTTGAAAACATATTGCAGTTATGCATCATTCATAAAATTTTACTTAAGAAATTATCAAATGTGACAATTTGCTATTATTTGATGAATGTCATGCAAATCATATGGCATGTTCTTTGCCTTTATATATGGCACATGCCAACAATTCTCAGATGAGGCAATTTTTTATGTCTTGCTTGTAGTTGAGGATTGTCAGTAGCATTACCTAATATGTGAGCTGGATATAACAGTGCATCTGCTGCTGCGGTATCCTTCCCCTGTTGATACATTATAGAATATCCGTATTCTGTGAGTTCTAGGCGAAATCTGATCAGGTTTCCCTCTTCAATTGGTGAGCTCTCAGGAAATTTGATGGAATAACTCTACAATAAGAAGTGCATCTTTCTGCTAAGCACACATGTTTCCAAGATCACAACATTGTTCATGACAAATATACAAATTGACCTATTTTCTTTGTCAATTTTGATCTAAGGGCATCTATGGAGATATCATTCTTAAGAGTAAGTAAACAATTTTCTCTTTTAGCTTCCTAATTCAACTAATGGGGAATTTATTCAGATTTCATTATTGCTGTACTTCAGCTTCTAAAGGTGTTTGTATTTTTCTACTACATTGATAAATTTATTCTTGCATTATTCAAGTTTGAAAATTCTCCTGACTGCAATTGCAAACTACTACCAGAATGAATGTTAAGGTTAAGGATCATCTCATATAAAATATCAGAAACAGAAATTTGCTATCTATTCAGAATTTATTGTCAGTTGTACCAGGTTAATCAAATATTTGACAAGGTCTTGAAGTGTGAATAGGATTTTGCATTGATGTGCAGTTAACAAAAATTTGGGTAGATTGTATCAAGTGTATAAATATGCTGTTATTTAATAAATACCATGCAAATCATATGGTATGTTCTTTGCATATATTTAGTGGTAATTACTATCCATTTCCATATTTGTAAAATTTTAATGCATTGCTTGTAGGGACACAAAACTTGTCCAGAATATCTCAGAAGAAAATTTATTATTACTCAAGCTTGAATGTGATTGAAATTTATTTGAAAATATTTTAAAATATTGAACATATTTATCCTTTGTCCCTATATCAATAGAAATTATTTACTCATTAGGCTGAAAATTCAGAATAGAGCAGGGTTTTAAAGTCAAGCTCAAGTTACTTAGAGTCTGATTTTGGTTTTTACATTTAGAATGTTTGTTTTAAATTCTGAGTTTGATCAAGTTTTTTCAAATTCTAAGTTTTTAGTGAAAAAATATATATTTTACAATAATTCCTAGTTTTATGAGTTAGAAAATAATTATTTGCAATAAATTTAGAAATGAAAATTTAAAAATTTCAATTTATATTGTATTTTGAAATGAACTTTTGACTGAGTTCATGTTCAAGTATTACTGATTTCTCTTCTGAGTTTTCAAACTAAATTTCATAAACTAGTTTATTCCAAGCACTTGACAATTCTGATATTGGGTCTAAATTTGAAGAAACTATATTAAGCATGGAATTTTCTTCAAGAAGACATCTGAACTCAAGCTCAAAATGCATAGATTTCGAGATTTAATATTTTTTGAAAAATATTCTGATTATAAGGAAGCATTTACAAACATTTATTTTATGAGCCTAAATGCTGCGAATTAATGTAACATTCCTGTAACAACTCCACCTGTCGGGAATACGGAGTTGAATTTATTCGTAAAAATAATGTCGAAAATATTGAATGAACCAATCAATAATTGTAACGTGTGGTTTTGATTTTGCGTATTTAGTACTTAGGAAATATATGTGATTTTGAAATGGGGGACTTTCACCAAAAATTAAAAACTCAAAATACTATCTTACAACTGAATCATCAATAGAAAATATTAAAATATAATTATTTTTAGCATATTCTGCCTTTAATTTAAGTTTTTGTTTCGTCAGGACCTCGTTGATATTCTCACATATTTCTAGTTTTTTATTCAGCTGTTGAGTGTTGACATTTGAAAGCAGGATATTCAATCTCAATCTGAATCTCTAGGGGTCAATCTCAATCTTTCAACCTAAAGATTGATTCAATCAATAGTCAAATTTCAATCTTAAAAAAATCAAGTACTTGAATTCACTGTCTCTAACAATTAATACTAGTATTTGTAAAACGTTTAATTATAAAATCATATAAGTAGGTACGAGTAATTACAAATTTGATAAATTAACCATCATGGGGAAAACTGCTTCTCCCTGAGTGCCAGTCTGTTTAGTCCCTCTATATTTGGCAGAATATCTTAATTTAACAAGAAGTAAGCTATTCAGATGATGTCTATTGTTCTCCACTTTCGGAAAAAGTCTCAAAGCAAGATTAATCCTCCGTAAGGCAAACACAGTTTTAGTAGCTGGGGTGATTATACGTTCAGCGTGGTTGATAGCATTTTGTATCTTCCTGATACATTTATCGCACATCCCAACTAAAAGAGGGGCACAATAGTCAAGCATAGATAAAATTAATCATCTAATAACTGAGTGTAAATCACTTGCAGAACAAATATTCTTCAAACGTCTTAAGATTGCGAAACGTGATGAGGCTTTTTACAAATAGTGTTAACATGCTTTTGCCAGTTTAACTTCTTATCAATAATAACTCCTAAAATTTTAACAGTCCGTAGTATCAATATTATCCGCTAAAACATGAACATTGGGACGCTTTTTTGTGGCGATGTCAATTTGTTGCGATTTTTTTGCATTTAGGGTAAGTCCAAAAATCATTAATAATATTGTAATCCGTAATAATCTCCTGCGATTTAATAATGCGAATGATAGAAGTCATGTAATCAGCAAATTTAAAAAGATAACCAGCTTTTCCTTGAAAATATAAAGGAATGGCCCAAGTCTGGAGCCCTTAGGCATCCCACTTGTAACATCAACTTCCAGCGTAGAATACATGGAAAGACCGATCAGATAAGTAACTTGCTGTCCAATTAACAATAGATATTGGTATACTACAATTTATCATCTTATCAAGGAGGGCCTTATATAGCACAGTATTAAAAGCTTTACTCATATCAAAGGCCTGCAAAAGAACTTCGTCACTATCTTCTAAAATATTTGTAATACAGTCAAGCATTGAAGTGAGTGCATATTATTTGTAAAAAATTGGGTGCCAAATGTAAATATGGATTATTTCATTAATACCTTAAACAAAATTTGCATTAGCAAAAATAAGTTAACCCTCTTTCGGGCTTGAGATGTAATGCAACATTTGGTTGTCATTTTTTTACTTTTCCTAAAATTGTGTAGGCAAGACCAATCTTTAAAAATATGAATTAAACATTAATTATTTTTTCTAGTCATACACATTCTAAAAAATGTTAGTATTTTTTTATAGTTATCGATAAATTCGCTTCAGTATTGCGTTGAATAATTATTTCCTCAATATGTTCAGTTTATCATTGGCCACCACCATGCAAAATATTAGCATTGTTGTGGCCTTGTCACACATTTTTCCAATGTTTTGTCATTGCAGTCAATTTTCTGACGTCATCGCTTATTGCAACGCCAGAACAACAGAATGTCAATTTTTTATTCAATAATATGTGAGCTATAGTCTATTAAATATTAAACTTTATTATAAAAAGTTTTGCATTTATAATTTTACTACTTATATTTAGATGTCGGCTATAAAATTAATAGGTATTTCTATTGGAATTTTCGCAAGCTATTTTTATTACGGCATTTTACAAGAAAGTCTTTTCAAATCAAAATACGGTGCAAATGAAGAGAAGTTTAACTTTACAATAACTGCATTATTCTTTCAATGTCTGACCAATTCCTTGGTGGCCTTACTCGCTCTAAAATTTTTAAGAGAACCCAATTTCGACATATATCTTAATGGGAATTACCCAAAAATGGCTTTATCCTATCTCGTTGCAATGTTTTCCAGTAATCAAGCCCTGCAGTTCGTAAGTTATCCTACTCAAGTTGTCGGTAAGTCTTGCAAGCCGATTCCAGTGTTGATTTTTGGAGCTTTGTTTGGAGGTAAACGTTACGCTTTAAAGAAATATATTTTTATTTTCATTATTGTCATTGGCATGGTGTTGTTTAATCTGAAAGATCAATCGAAATCTCAAGTACATGATTCATGGATTGGGGAATTATTACTCCTTGCATCACTTACCTGTGATGGCATTACTACTAGTATTCAAGATATCATGCGCGCTTCGAAATCACCACCAAAATCTTTTCAAATTATGTATGCGATCAATGTTTGGTCTTGTGTGTTTTGCTTTATTTCATCAGCTGGTACTTTAGAATGTATCCATTTTTTACATTTTGTTCTGCTTTACCCAGGAGTGATGCTTAGATTATGCATGTTTTGCTTAGCAAGTGCTTTAGGTCAAACGTTTATATATGTCTGTATTGTTGATTTTGGCCCTTTAGTATGCTCTATTGTAACTACTACTAGAAAATTTTTCACTGTTTTATTTTCAGTTGTGTTTTTTGGCAATGTACTAAATATGCGTCAGTGGATTGGCGTTGTTGTTGTATTTTCTGGACTTTCTTTAGACATTGTTTATGGAAAAAGTTCTTCTAAAATCAAGTGATAATTATTTATATTTGTTTCTTATAAATAATGTAATCTTTGTAAATATAATGTCTTTTTGCAATGACTTTCCTTTTTAATGTACTTTCTTGCAATTTTTATAATGTAAGTGTAAATATCTCCAGGAAATTTTGTTTTTTCTGTATCAATATCCTAGACAATTTTATACTATTAAAACACATTTAAGAACAACTTATTATTATTACAAATGGCATTAATTAACCAGTTTCTGTTTTAGTTATCACCTACAATTATCTTTAAGTTATTATTCTTGAACGAGCCGCCTTACAACAGTCATCAGGTTATTTACACCTTCATGTTAAATGAATTCTTATTTAAATCTGAGTGAATGAAGTAAATATGAAAAATAAACTGACATAAATTTTTTCTAAGAAAATTTTGCAAAATAGAAATTAAGGCCATTTTAAAGAAAAACGAAAATTTATAATATTTTAAAAAAGTGCAAGGTAATCATTATTACCTCCGATAATAATTAATTGTTTTCACCTCTGTATTTTTCTAAATTAGATCCCATTAAGTCTTCACACTAACCCGGCTTGTGCACAGGACCGGATCCCTATTTTATGGAATATAATTGATTTTCTTTAGAATCCCCTTCTATTTTAGCGTAAATAATCAGTATTCTATTTAGATAAACCACGGAATTTTCTTCATGCGACAACAAACTAAGTTATCAAACATGTTTCACTGGCGACTTTGACTTTATTCAAAAATTGCAGAAACTGACATTAAAGAAGTTGGGTAGAATTTATGAAATGAGCAAATCATAGTAAAAAAAAACAACTACGTATAAAAAGTTCACCCTCAACTAAAATAACAATTTTAACATTGCACTTTTTCGCAAAAAAAACTGTTATTCAGCTAATGTTATTTTTCCAAATATAAACTGATACGTATTATTAACCTTATATTCTTACAACTCATGAACTAATAACGATATCCAAAGGCTATTAACCAGAATAGAGGAATGTCTGATCTTTGCTACTTATACGTGATAGTTTCGTAGTTAAAAATATAAATTGCAAAGTATTATCAATGGTCATAAATGCAATATCTGTTTTCTAATTTCATCAAATTTTTATTTCTTTGAAAGATTTAGTAAAGAACGGCGAACGGCCAACAATTAGAATTTTCTTGTGGTATCCTGTTGATCAGAAAGCATTGTTTTAGAAAATATACAACTCCCCATTTCTTATGTAGTTCGTGAAATTCTACAAGATTGTTTACCCTAATTGTTTCTGTAATGGAGGAACTTTTTCTATTAGCCATGATCAAAAGTTAATGGCATTTCATCTATCAAGACATGAATAAGTTACACTAAGAACATATGTGCTTGGTCAATTACTAGTGTAAAATTTGAAGAAAATATTAAACACAAGGAATATAGGGATGCTTATATGGACTTTCTTAGTTTGTAGACACAAGAAGATGATTTGTAGCACCGACTATGTCTATAAAATTAGCATAAACAGAAAATTTTATCTAGCCTTATTTTGATCGAAGACAATATTATTATTAAATAAAATTCAGGCATCATCTTTACAAATTCAATCCTATAAAAATGTATAATTCTTTTCAAGAAAACGATGTAAAAAACTGTCACTAAAACTAAGACGCATTCAGCAATAGCCTTCTAAAGAGAATACACTCGAATAGTGAAAGTTATTGACTAGTCATAAAAATTATTTGTAAATTAGCATTTTATTTAAAATGTTGCCCAAAAATACTAAAACTCTCTATTGAAAAAGAAAACAGAAATTCGGTCCCAAAATAGAAGATTTCTCCAGTGCTAAACATTTTGAACAAGAATTTTCTTGGCTAATTGCAGGGAATTATCACAATGGTTATAATTATAAATGTTAAATTATGGATCAAGATATCATATGATCGGGATTCCAAGTAATTGTTGACCAGAATACTAATTAATAGTAAATTATTTATATTGCATGCAATCGAATCTGCTTGAAGCATTGCCTCACCCCTAGAGTGCACAACTTAAATTGACAAAGTATAAAAAATACAAACAATGTTTTGTATTTCGATATTTAGTTAACGGTTCATCCGAATGCACTTTAGGTTTTTGAAAAATGTCTCGTATTTTTCTAAGTAATGAGATACGTGCTTGAATTCATATAATTCTTTATTCTGATTAAACGAATTAACTAATGACGGATTAGATATATATATAGATATATATAATTTTGCTGTTTGCATTAGTTTATAGATTGCAAAATTGTCCACATTATTGACGTTAAATCTGTTTGCAAAACAATACTGGAAAACCAATTTGAACATTTCCGCTATGGAGTTTATATTTTAAATACTTTGATAGTTATTGCTTTGTAGTATTCTTCTCAATTCAAGGCTAATTGCCAGTAATTTTTTTAAATTTCATTTTTTAGAAACATGTGCCAATCTATAAAAGAGGGTAAAGCCGAAATCAAAGCCTTAGAGAATAATGAAGTTTTCTATAACCCTGTGCAAGAATTTAACAGAGATATCAGCATTGCTTGTATTTCATTGTTTGCTAAAGAAAAGGCTTCCAAATTGGGATACGAATTCACATATGAACTACCTGAAAATTTAGACGAGAATAAAAAATATTGCATTCCTGGCAAACAATATCAAGTTTGTATTTTTTAAAGTTAACGATTTATAAATTGATATATATATATATATAGAGTTTACTAGTTTAGGATGGCATTGAAGTATTGGAAGGTTTATCTGCAACTGGTCTACGGTCTTTACGTTATGCTCTTGAAATCCCTTTTATAAAGAAAGTGACTGCCAACGATATTTGTCCTAATGCTGTTCATGCTATTCAACAGAACATTGCTAACAATCTTACTCAGTCTAACGACACAATGGGTACACTTTATGCAAACATTAAACTATTGAATCGCTGTCTGGTAATCTGATACAGCATTTTACAAAATCCCCTCTGAAACCAACATTTTTAAATGAAACTTTGCATCAAATAACACTTATTCGTAAAAAAATTGATGCTGTTAAAACCAAACTATTTTGATGCAAATCCAGTTTAGGTAGTATTAGTGCTCAAATTTATTTATAATTGAAATAAAATGTTGTTCTTTGATCTATAATCAAATTCTTTATAGGTGACTTAAAAATCAATTCAATAATTGTTTACTCAGAATAAATTTGTATTTTTACTTTGGGATTCATATTGTACATGCAGATATAAGAATGAAATCGCATAAAAATCTATTGAATTTAGTAATACATGCTTAATTGTTATATATTTTATATCAGCATTATTTAAATTCTCCTTGATTAGAACAGATATATATTATTCAATCGTTTCTAAATTCCACAATAACCCAAAAATGTTTGGCGTGTCTAAAAACAGTGCTCCTTACTAATAAATTTAGGAATTCAACAATCCTTCAATTGAGCTTTTTAAATCGGCATCCGCTCGTCAATAAATACTTTCTTACCCGTAAATAACGGGGTTACTTTTACGAGCTTTACATGTGAAGAAATTAATCGGTCGCATTCTTTAATAAATTAGATTTGCCAGATATAGCTTGAAATATTTCATTTAGTGACAAATCTAAATGAAAAAAAATTAAATTTGCTTCGATCGGCGTTTTCTGCGTATTTGAAGGTAAATCGGCCGTCCAAAGAATAGGACAAAGAAAATGAGTAAATGTCTGTCAATAAAATAATCGTTTCTTCTTTTCCATATGTGGTGCGAATTTCATGCAAATTGGAGTAAAAATATTTAAGGTTTGAAAGAAATTGTTTCTATGCATTTAAGTAATCATTAAGTCTGTTTGATTAAGTAATTGAGGTTTTTAAATCAAAATATAACATGAGACCAAGCACGTGGACTTCATCTACTAGCAACGACTGTTTTTTACTTACCCATAATTAACCCATTTGTTTTGGACACAAGCTAAAAGTAATTGGAGGCCACTTTATTGGCGATGTTTTTAACCCTATATTGCATATTGTATATTTAAAGAACAAAGCATATTTTTCCCAATTGCACTAACTTAATTTAAAGGAATGCAACCATATTGATTACAGATGAAACTTATGACAATATCCAGGGAATAACATTGGCAAATAGGCCCTATTATACTCTGAAATAAAAAATTATCATTTTGAATTCAAGATACAGAACAACAACATGCTATCAGATTTCTGAGATTTCAAAGATATATTTTACATCTGTGATATTTAAAACTAACCTTTTATGTTATGGAAATACAAATAGTTTTTGCATATATATAAATGCCTTTTTGTAGCCTTACAACCATATTATTACGTAAAATACATAAAAAATCATTTGTTTCTTTAAAGGAACATATGCATATATGAAAATATAGTTAGCTAAGTACCTATACATGGTTTATATCGATAATTTTTTTGTTTCTTTTCAGTTCAATATCAATGTCAGAAAGTTTAATGTTGCTAGAAAGAGGCCACATACTTTGACTACACAAAAATTACATGTAGGTCCTATTGATACTTAAACCAACCTGCCTTGAAAAAAATCTGGAAGCATGCTTTAAACTTATTACAGCATATCATCAAAGAAAGAGGGATAGTTGAGCATGCTGGTATTGGGTTGAATGCAGTCAAATGATTTAATAATTGGAGAGTGCCATTGGTTTCAATGATTGAAAGAGTGAATCCAAGGTTTAATTTTACGCATTTATGCACGAGGAGAATACGAAAAGGGGCCAAGGGAGCAGCAGTATCTTTTTCAAATAGATCAGTTTGTCTAAATTGGTATCATCACTGCATACCTAATTGCACTAAAAATCCCCTAAACGAATAAATTGGAAAAACAACTAGATTTAATTATTGTACATACTTTAAAGTAAAATTTCCTTAAAATTTGTTTTGTGGTATTATATTTAATTTATCATCGTATACAGGGTTAAACCAGATATAGATCAAATTATCCACATTTGTAACAGATTTGTTGTGTGAATCAATGATCTGTAAACATAGTATAGTTGTTAAAATAATGTATTTTGCCTGTATGAATTTGTCACAATTATTTTCTAAATGTAATAACGATTTTTAATTTTTAACCGTGTGCAATAGCGTTTTTGAACGATTTTATCCCCAAGCCTGTTAAATATTGAAAGCTTGTGATATGGACGCATCTATGGGATTGTACGCACTCATGTACTAATGCAGTTTTTTTGCTAAGAAGTATATAAAAAATTGTTTTCAATGAGAAATACTATTTTTATAAAAAGCTTAAAATTCTTACCATACCCAATGTTCAGAAGCTGTCTATTATCCATGGGCACAAAACTACCCTGAGAATTTTCTTTTCTGAAAAAAGGTGGCGCCTGGACGGCACAGAGCCAGGTAGTGAATTCTCTATCTTGTGTTTTCAGGCGTTTAATTATCGTTCATTCGTTCTTAAATTATAAGTGTTTAAACATTCTTTGAGGAAACCATCACCGATTTTGAAAATGATTCCTAGTGAATATCGGGTTAATGAATAATCTAGTATATATTAACGATTTGTATTTTGTAGAAATATATTTAGGTGATGAATTCTTGGTAACTGCAAGTCAGCACGATGCTGCTTTATTAATGTATGAGCGTCGATCACACGGTCACCAGCCGGATGTGATCGATCTTGATCCATACGGCAGCCCCGCAGCGTATTTGGATGCTGCCATTCAATCGGTTGCGTCAGGGGGAATAATCTTAGTTACTTGCACTGATACCGCTGTACTTTGTGGCAATCATCCAGAAACGTCTTATGCTAAATATGGATCAATTTCTATTAAGACTCCCTACATGCATGAAAATGCCTTGCGTATATTGTTATACACATTGAGTCACCACGCGTCCAGGTATGCAGTTTGCACTGATAACTATGTCAATTTCACGCTGTTGTTTGTAAACAGCATATTGAAATTGTTGTTAATTTTTTGCACATGAATGGGAATTAATCGAGTTAATAATTGTATTTAATGTTAATTAACATATAGGCATGGTCTTCAAATAATATTTTGCTTGCAACTAATTCTTTTAGACATTAGTTAAGTCGAATATTTCCTACCTTACTTTTATGCGAACCAGAAAAATACTGTTCGGCTTGTCGTGATCATAATTTTCTATAACTCTGAGTGCAAATTGTTCTTAATTTGCTATTGTTTTTTTTACCGATTTTCAGCCTAAACTTTTAAATTGAAGCAAATCCAGAACGTCTCTATTTCAAAAATAATATCTAATTTTCTAGTACCAAAGAATACCTTTAAGGAATTTTCATCACCACTATAATATTAATAAAAATGAAAAACAGTACCGAAAAAACATTAACGGAATTGTCCTTATTTTGTTTTTATTGCTGGCCTATTTCAGCTTCATTGTTCATTAAAATAATGTATATCAGAGAAAATCAATTGAAACATTCGCACTCTTGACTTTTATAAGAGATTTAATATTTTTAATTTTTTCAATATCGTTTAAAATTTACGCACATACTGTATAAATCAATGGTACTAGACTATAGAACAATTTTCTCTCCAGGTAACTTCAAAATTACAGTGCAATGCTGTTATTTTAAACATTTAACCATATGTAGTTTTGATCATTATTGCGTAAGATCATTATTTCTTCCCAGATGTGTGCAAAATCTTTGATCCACGCATGTATATAATATATAGAATATATAGATTTCCTGATATAGGAAACTTAGGTATGGAAGATACATCGTTCCACTGTTGTCATTTCATGTGGATTTTTATGTCCGTGCCGTTGTTCGCGTCCATAGCAAGCAAGTAATTGCCAAGCGTGCTGCATCGAAGCACTCTTTGCTCTTCAATTGCAGCTCCTGCACTTTTCATACTTTGCAGCCAATGGGCGAGATCTTCGAGAAGGATCGTAAAACTGAGTACCATCAAGCAACAATTCGTCAAACTGTTACTCAGTGTCCCCATTGTGAATCATCACTTCAAATGGCCGGTCCAATTTGGAATGGTCCATTATTTGATCGGAATTATGTTGATCAGTTAATAAATTTGATCTCAACGGAAAGCTTAAGATTCAATACGCATAGACGCTTAGTAGGACTGCTAAATGTAATAGGTATTGTTTTGCTAGTGGCATTTTTAATTAGAATTTTATTCTTTAAATTTTACATTCTATTCAATATTCAGTTCATAATAGTATTTAGCTTTGTTTATTAACCTCAAATACTAGTCTTTTTTATATGCTGATTGCAGTGCTCTTTGAAAACTGCTTTAAACTAATCGTACACATCAAGAAGCCTTCTAGTAATTGCTTAGATTGTAAATATGCTGCAAGCTACAGTAGACAATACGTTTCTTTGAATCCAAGCTTTAGTTGCATTATATACTTAATTTATTGCCAAATATATTTAGAATTTTACACAGTAAAATTAATAATAAAAACATTACAAAAAACAATGTTTAGATTCGGTCGTACAAAATCAGACCAAATAGTTAATGAATTTATAATTCTTAGAGAGATTGCTTAAGTAATACTCATTATTGATTTTTTCTTATAATGCTTATAATTTATAGATTTAAGTTCATTCCATAATTCTCGACCTCTATGAATAATAGAGCATGACGGCTATTTTTCTATGAATTTTTTGTTCTTATTATTTGATTGGATATAATCCTTAAAAATGTCCGAAAATGATTTCCCTTTGTCTAACCTTTGAAGAATGAAAAGTCTTTATTGAATTAGGTAGATATGTTCATATGGCTTTTTATTCAGTATAATTCTATCTTAACAATGACCAATTTTGATATTTCGTTGCCCTGTCTAATTATACATAAACGAACTAGTTCATTTGGGATTTTACAATGTCTACATTACAATTATGTTTAACTCTTTGTTTCTTTGTGACAGAAAAATATTTGTGAAGCTGTCACACAAAACCAACTGTTGGGCAATTTTCGATTACCTGAATGATGTACTTATAAATCAAATTCAAAATTCACAGTTTCATCACCAACAATGAAAAAAGACTTTGACACAATTCAATAGTTCACATATGTATACTACATAATAAAATTTTTGTTGTAGCTCAATATTTGAAATCAATTCATTAATGAGTGCATTTATTAGTTTATTATTGTTGCTACCCACGTATAATTAATCACTAGATTAGGAGAAGAACTAGACGTTCCATTATTCTATTGCAAAGATAAACTTTTCTCGTTGATAAGACAATGCCCTCCTCGACTTACTGAACTCGTCAGTATATTTCTAAATGCTGGTTACAAGGTATTTATGTGCATTTTATTCTAACTTTTTAATGTTTGATATTTATTGAAAATGGATGTCTTATTGATATGCAATAATTGTACTTATAAATGAATTTGATTAGAAGAAACCTACGAATTTTATATATTTAAAATTGATGTTTCATTGATATATTCTTAAATACTTAGTTTATAGTGTGTATTAGTTTGATCATGTAATCGTTTATGGTTTTCTAACAAATTGAATCTACTTTTACTAAACAATCTTTAGTTACAGATATTAAGGTGCTTGAAAAAGTAAATAAGTTTATATTGTCTATATTTAGGTTAGCATCTCTCACGTATGTCCAACAGCTCTAAAATCGAATGCACCTAGTAGTTTTGTATTTGATATCGTCCGTTACTATCATCAAAGATCACCTTCCCATAATGACAAGATCAAAGAATCAATCCATAACCTTCTAGAAAATCCTTCTCAGCACGATATTGATTTGACAATTCATCCTGATGCTAATCCCCAGTCTCGACGTAAATCTTTATGCAGATTTCAGGAAAATCCTCCAAATTGGGGGCCAAAGCCACGTGCTGGGAGAGTGATTGTCAAAAGAAAAACTGAAGAACTTGACAATGCAGAAGAGAAATGTCCTCGAATTGAATCTTGATTTAAATTTTTTAATGATTGCTTACAGATTAGTTGAAACTTTCGTGTAGGCACTCGTACTAATGATTGTATCAATATGTGTTATTACATGTTTTGAACTGAGTTTTCCAGAATAATGGTTCTTTCTCTCAATAGCTATCTTTCAAGGTTTTAAATATTTTCTTGACAATTAATCTTGTTGAAGCACATTTTATTGTTGAAGTGTATATATATATATATAAAGCAAGCTCGACATACATCAACAGTATACCATTTATAAAATCAATTGCATGAAGTGCGTTTTTTTAATGTCCTTTATTCATGCATTAAATATATTTAAGAAACCAAATGGTGATTGCCGTTTTAAAAATGCATCAAATGTTTACTTTATGATAGAAGAAGAGATTATTTATTCAGATAAAGTCCGAAGCACATTACACTGATCGTAAATTGCAATTTAATCCAATATGCCTTATATCCTTATAGTATATAGTTTTTAAATCAATTTTTTTGTAATTCACTTAAATTGATTTTTTCTATCTTGTATTATACTTGATATTATACCTCGGCCATTTTGTCTGAAATTTTCAGCAGTTGTGCAGTACAGAGTTTATCTAGAGTAGTGTTTCTCTACTGGGGGTCCACTCACAAAAATTGTGAATTGGGAATCCACAGTGACATTTTGGTGGTCCATAAGGCAATTCTAATTCAGCACGGTTTTCATTACTAAGAATAGAATTTATAGAGAAATTTACACAATTTTAAAATACTAAAAAAAATGATCACGCAACTGTTCTTGTTCTAGTAATTAAGAGTCAAAGCAATATATTTGCTAAAAGATACAATTAAACTACAAACTAAATACATAACATATAATAATAACTTTGTATGTGGTAAGCTCAATGTAAAAATCAGTAAATGTGTTTAACATGTTTGTGTCTCCGATTGTTTTGACGATGTAAAGTTGAAGATAAAACAATGACATTTTAGTCTAGTTTTCCTTCAAAACACCATAATCGTTTACTATATCTTAAATTAACAATCTCTCTACTATTTTATTAATGATTAGGGGAGGTCCAGTTAAAAAAAATTAAGAAAAGGGGTCAACGGGTAAAAAATGGTTGAGAACGAGTCTAGAAGATGACGTCTCCAAATTTCCTAACGGGCTTTAAGAGAATCCTTTAGAAATGTGTAAAAGGACAGTAGGCTGTTTAAGATTTAATTAGCCGGAATTTTTTATTAATTGTATGATGTCTTCTTTCAAAATATTTCAAACTCTCATAACTTCCGAACTAATAAATTATGCAAAAATCTAAAGCAACGCAATGGAGGTGTCTTTTCTATCACTTACGTTTTAAAAGTTTGCTCTATCGCGCTATATATAGATACACACAAATTTGTATTTAGAGCAAAATGCTTGTTTACGAAAATTAAGGTATTTTAAGAATTTAATACTATTTTATCGACAGTTTTGTCATAACTTGAGTCAATGCGATGGGATTTCTACAATACATGTATATTAAAATTTCTAAAAGTTCTAAAATATTTACATATTCGTTGCAGTAATTTAATGGTATTAATATTGAAAAGTTTTCAATAAGCTGCTACTCAGGAACATGGAGAAGAAACTAAATCTCTTCATAGTTTCGCACAAAATATGGGTAGTTGCCTGAACTATAAATTTATGTGCCATACGCAAACTCTATCCAACACTATAGAATAAAATAATGTATTTGTGTAGTCTTAAGAAAATAATAATAAGCGTTGTTGTAGAACCTAAAGCATAATGGAGCTTTCTGTCAATAAATATTTTACTTTAAAAATTTTATCCCCTACTTGGCTAATTCTTGGTTTTGTTTGTTAACTCAAATTAGCACAATTTGTTGGAGAGGTTTGCTTTTATATTTTTTACTTTTTCCAATTTGAAAACTTTTGATCTTTCACTATGCTAATATTAACAAGCAAAATTCTTATTACTGTGAAAAGCATAATTGCAATATATATTTCAATGATTTGTTTGAGATTGGGAAGCCATTTAAGACGTAGTTTTAGTCAGATAGGAGTTCATACTGAATACTTATAGCGCTCATTTTTGTTGCAATAGGTCTTTAGTGAAATTTTAAAATAAAAAAATCCGCTAAATTGCGTGTCGTGATAATATTGCGCAACAGATGTTTATTATTTTATAAATTATCCTTAATGCAAATTTAACATGTTCAGTAAAAATAAGTTTTGTGTTAAATGTTATACCAAGGTACACAAGATTCCAATTGTTGGGATTTTCAAATCGTTCACTGTCAATACATAATTGACGGAATTAATAATCTTAAAGAACGATTTAATATGCAAAATTTGGTTTTATCTGCATTAATATGCAATCTATGCATCGAAAAGTAATTGGTTAGTGATTTGCAATTTATTCAAGTTTTTCGTATTTTATTCGTCTGCAAAAAGCAGTAGTATTAATTGGGCAGAAGACTGTTCCACTTTTTTCTGATTGGTCGAGAGGTGGGCAGAAGTCTGTTCCACTTTTTTCTGATTGGTCGAGAGGGTTGGCCTTTGACCTGAGACGTCGTGGATATTGACGGGGGGTGTTTTACTGACGTCATGCATGTACTTTTACTAGTTTTTGTGTTATTTATGTGGCCTAATTTAGTTTGCATTTTTTTAGTTTTTACTTTC